>JACDNR010001059.1:0-218646 GCA_013421045.1 Propylea japonica | reverse complement strand
TTTATTCACTCTATAAGTAGGTATCAAGAAAATAAAGAAAAATAATAATAAGTTTTTCAATAGGTACCAACTCTCTTCATCACCCTCTACATGAAATATTTCAAAATCACTTTCAAAAATGATATACACCTTTTGAATTAGATCCCACATATGCCTAATAAAGCTTAGTTTTCACACAGTATGTACATAGATTAACCAATTCTTAAAAAAACTCTTATTTGAAAAAAGATACTCGCTTTAGTTCAATAACAATCTTTAGAATAGTTTTTATTTTAGATGAATATTTTCTTTGATTCTCTTATATTAAAAAGGAGAGTGGTTATTTGAATAGCAGTAATAGATATAAATTTATTGTTTAATTTCTAGGATGAAATATATTTAATTTCAAATCTGAAAAGCAAAATATGAATTGAATTCAACCACAAAGTAATCACACAAAGTTATGAGAAAAGTGAAAAATTGATTTGATTGATTGATTGATTGATAATTGAAGAATTGATAAGATTGTCAAAGAATATGTCAATTATAAATATGTTAAATTGAAAATTTTAGTATTGAAATGACGTATATAACTGTAGGTACTGAGCAATCTCCGATGATAACAGCTAAATAAAAATGGAGTCCAAAGATGGAACATTTACGTCAATGGCGATGGCAAAAAAAGGTCTTCTACATACCAGGAAAAATAGCCTCAAAATATCCAATTATTCCTCAAATCCCTACTATACCATAACTAATGTTTTTCCTGATGTCCTATGTTCCACCAAAAATAACGTCAAATAGCTAGGCTTGTTGAATTATCGTCACAAAACTGTTAGCTTCGATCAGGTTGTAGAATGTTCAGCACAAAAGGGGGTGATCGAAACAAGAATTTCCTAGACACAGCGACCAGAGGAAAACCAGTTTTCAATTATTTGAAAAGAACCAGAAAAAATAAAAAAAGGGCCTTAAATATGGAAATAGAAATTACAAACAGATTATTCCTGGGAGAAAGTTTGGACAATCTTGGCAGGTTCATTTGTTCCTTAATAGTATTTTGTTTGAACTATATTTTAAATTTTAATTTTACAATACCGTGGTAAAAGGAAATAATCGAATTTATCTGCATCTCATGGTATGAAGCATTTGTCAACTGTCAACGTCACTGTTTTTATATTATTATCTATTACATATCATGTGACCAAAGTCCCCGCGATTCCACCATTTTTTTCCATCACAGGAGGAGTAGATAGCTATAGATGTTGCTCAAATTTTGTTTGTCGATTTTTGTGTTACCGTTTTATTTTCACTGATGTTACACACATTTCGAGAAAGAGTTTTTTTGATAGTTCTCTTCCTTGTCCAAGATCTCTACGTCCTCAAAATCCATACTGTGTCCTGTCTCCCTAATATGCTGTCCCAACGCACATCTCTCAGGTCTTAGTCGAGCATCGCTTTTATGAAGGGCTATTCTTTCTGGAGGGCTTGTGATGTTTGGCCCAATGTACGATAAATCGCAATGTTCACATTTTATTTTATATACTATTTTTCTTTCTTTTTTTGATGGTATTTTGTCCTTTGTGTTTGTGTACAGTGACCTTGCCGTATTAGGTTATATCTCCCTATTTTGATATCTATATGTTCTCCTGAAATAGCTTAGTCAGTTCTCCAGTGACCTCTTCTATGTATGGTAGTTGTCCGAACATTACTTCCATTTATCCCTTCTCCACCTTCCTGTGCGTTGTTCTCCCCTGGCTGCCGAGGAGAACTTCCATCATGTTCCTCTCCATATTTCTTTCAGTACTATTCTCCTCTGGCGTCGAGGGGAAATTATCATTATACTCTCGTTCTTCTGCATTTCTTTCTGTATTGCTCTCCCTGGCTGTCGAGGAGAGCTTTCATTTTGTTCTTGTTCCTGACCGTTTCTATCTGTACTCACAACTGGCTGTCGAGGAGAAACTACATATTGTTCTTGTTCTTTCCAACTCTTTCTTCCCCATTCTCCCCCTGGCTGTCGAGGAGAACTAAATAAGAGTTTTTTCAAAATCTGATGTTATAACCATTGCTGTGCATAAGACCCCATTAATTTATTCAATGCACTTCTGTGGAGAGTTGGATGTGTTATTTCTGTAATTCTCTTTTTCATGCCAAGTATTATGTTAGTTTCATCTTGATATCATGGTATGATTTATCGTTTTATGTATCTCCCTGAACTGGTTGGTTTGACGTACCAGTCAAGTTTATAATGTTTGTTTTTTTTCTTCTTATACCCTGGTGTCTAGGAATGGTACACTGTTATCGTTTTGTCTTTCTATGGTAAATTGTAGGTGTTCATCAATTCATTGAATACCCTAAGCAGTTCATCCTCTGTGCCTGATGCTATAGACATAATTAGTCCTACATATTGATAAAAATGGTAGTTTAAAGAAAGAGCAGGTATTGCTGATTTAATTTATAAATGTCATTATTATATTTGCTGATACTGAACTCAGCTTAATACCCATGAAACAACCAAACGTCTGCTTATAATAGGTTCCGTCAAATACAAAGTAGTTTGATTCAAATATGAATTCTTTAATTGGATGAAAATATCCTTAGGAATTTCTGTGTTGGGCTCAATTGATTCCCAAGCTTCGTCTATGATGTGTACTGTTTATTCTAATGATATGTTTGTAAATAAGGAGATGACGTCTAATGATACTATTTCATGGTTGTCTGGTAATATAAACCCATTCATTTTTTCCGCGAATGTTTTGGAGTTTATGATAGAAAATTCATTATAGTGATCTAGAGACATTTTTAGTATGTCTGCTATGAATTTATTCAAATTGGAAACTGGCGAATTGATGGTATTGATTATGGGTCTCATTGGAACCCCTTCTTTATGAACTTTGGGCAAACCATAAAATCTTGGAGGGTACGTACCATAACATGTTAGCCTCTTCTCTGTGTTCTCATCAATGTATCCACTGTTTTTTAGTAACTTAATCCATGCATTGTTCTGCTTCTCTATTCTTTGTGTGGGGTCTCCTCGTAGTTTCTGATATACTGATTCATCCCCTAACATTGTGTTACATTTTGAATAGTATTCGTCCTTGAGCATTATAACACTGACGTTCGTTATGGCAAGATGTTCATTTTCCTTTAAGTATTTCCGTGTTTTTACGAATAATTGATTTACAAATTTAGATTGGTATGCATTTTTTAGGTGGACGTTGGTGATTATGTTGGCAGCCTGTGCTCTTACGTCCTGAATTCCTGTATTGATGTTCTTAATAATATTCTCAGAGTCAGCCTGAAGCTTTTTTATTGAGATTTGGTTGTTGTTTGGAGGCAGCGTAAACTTTGATCCCAAAGATATCATTTTTAAGATGTCCTCTGGTATGTGTGTGTTAGTCAGGTTTACCACCCATGAGGGTTTACTCTTGATTTCGTTTATATGGTGCTGACTTAATTCACTTGTTTTCTTTCTCAGTCTTCTCTTGCACTTGTTGAAAGCTGTTATACGATTCCATTTGTCGTGAATGAAACTGAATAAAAACCTCAGCTAGTAACATTTGCTGCGACAAACCTTTCAGTCTATCAAGTTTTCTTTCGATCTGTTTGATTCTGATTTCCGTTGATTTGATTTCTAATGTCAGAATTCTGGTTCTGATTCTCCTGTTGAAATTTTCCACATTTCTTGCTGTTTCTATATCTGTGTCAAGTAAGTTGTAAATACACTTTAGTCCATCCATGATGTGTCTGGGAACCATGCCGTTATTCTTACAATTCAAAAGAAATATTCTTCTATTTTTGAAGTTAGCCAATTTATTCTTGTTATTAGCCCATTCTTTCAGATGTCGAACAGCGTTTGGTCCGTGAGTGGCTGCAATTTCTTGATAAAAACCCATTATCATGTATTCTATATGCTTCATACCAATCAAATACAAACCAGCAATATATAGACCAGGGTCGATAATTTTTGAAACAAAAAAAATTGCAGTAGGATGAAACCCATTGAAAAAGGAGGGAATATGATCAAAATGAAAGAGAAAATAAATTACGGTCGATCCGAGTCCGGGAAGTGGGAGAGGGTGTGTTTTTAAGGGTGAAAAATGTTTTTCCTTGATTTCCGGCAAAACTACAAGTCCTATGGAAAAAAATTAAATGGGAAAGTTGTAGGTAATGAAAAGATCTACAACTTTTTGTAGCGACAATTTTTTCACATAACCTCAAAATTTAGGTGAAAAATTCAAAAAATCAAGTTGGTTGTTATTTTCAACCTCTCATAATAAAGTTATGAGATCTGAAAAATTTGAGTGAGTACCATCTACTTAGTGCTTCATATTATGTCTAGTTTTATAACTCAGTGTTTTTAAGAAGCCGTAAAAAAAATTAAAACTGTCAACTCGTCATCGCCTTCCAAACGCTGTATCTTGAAAGGCGGATCGATTTCGAAAAAAATTCATATGAAACTACCCCTGCTTAATTTCATCGAAGAATCATCTCTCAAAGTTGCTCGCTATTGTTTACAGACACCCTGTATAATACGTAGAAATACACTGCTCAACAATTGATAGGGATCACTTACTTGTTCTGAATTCATTTCTGAAATATTCGCTCCAAGATTATAAATTTAGTCAGATATCAGAGTATTTTCAGTTGATAATATGATTCACTTGAGAAAAGAATGAAAAAAATGGAAAGTTGGAGAGAAAAAATATTATATTAGGAACACTCAAAATTATGTGTTTGAATAACATAAAAATTTTATGATGAAACCACAAGAAGGCTGAAGTTTCCGTTAAGCTAGTACCTAGTTGGTCCTTCACGAGCTCGTCTCAAGCATTCTACCCTACGAGGCATACTATCGATCAAACGATTTATAAAATTTTGTCCAAATATCCCGTAAAGCGTTAGAAAGGTCCTCCAGGTTATTTATCGGCTGTTCTTAGGTTGACAATTGTCTAGACATCTCAGACCAGACATGTTCGATGCAATTCATGTCTGGAGAGCGAGCTGGCCAGTCCATCCTTTCAATAGCATGAGTTTCTAGCGCTTCATTAACCAGATGACTACGGTGTGGACGGGCATTATCGTCAATAAAAATGAAATTCTCGCCCACGGCAGCCGCAAACGGAACAATTATGGGTTCAATAATCATAATATCGTGATATCTCTGGCTGGTCATGGTGGTGTTCTTCAGAACAACCAACTCTGTGCGTTGGTTCAAACAAATGCCTCCCCATACCTCAACCTCCGTCAAAAGCTCTTGGGGGTACCATAAACTGTTCTGCATACCTTCGACCTCTTTCCCTCCAAGCAAGAATACGTCCATCGAAGTTAACCAAACGAAATCTCATCCGTAAATAAACATCGACTCCAATCTTCAAGTGTCCAATTCAAGTGTCGATGAACCCGGAGTTCCCTATTCAAACGGGGATGTTGTACCCTCCTACGTGCTCTCAAACCACGAACATGTAGTCGTCGTCTTACAGTCTGGTTTAGTGGTACAGTGATCTATTGTGCCGCGACGCCGGGTAAGTGGGATTTCTCCTAGCATTGAGGATCAAAAGAAGATCTTGGGCAGCTGATGTACTGCGCTGCCGACCTCCCCCATGAACATAAGCTACTAAGTTGTTTTGGATTAACCTATTCCAAGCCCGACTCACGACACTTTGCGAAACATTCAACCGCCGGGACACTTTTCGCTGGGACAAACCTTCCGGTATCCACCGTATGATTTCGTCCAGTTGCACAGGAGCCAAACGTCTTCTCGGCATGACTGATAAGCTGATATTGTTCTCATTTCTTCAATTATTGTCACCTTATGTGTTTGAACGAGAGAAAAAACAGATTTAATAACAAATACCACATTGCTTTTCACTCCACCTGTAACAGCCTACAGATAATAATCGATTTTGTGAACAAGAGCCGATGAAGTGAGGAAGACTTTGATATAATCTACTCAAAACATCTTACTTCTTCCTTAGAGAACATAATTATATAATGTACAGATATTCACGAGATAACTTAAGAAAATACAAATGAAGAGAAGTTCATAAGTGATCCCTAGCAATTGTTGTTCAGTAAAGTACCTGGTCCACATTATCACGTGGTACTGAGAAATAATCAAGCTCCATTAATAAATCTTACAAAATTTAAAGCTGGTTTTCAAATTTACTTGATGTTGAATCTGACAAGAGTCGGGAGTTTGTCTTCTATATTGAATAGGTATTGAAATCTGGCGACTGTCAGCTCTATCGAAAAATTTGAGGTTTCTTTTCGAGTTCATTTTCTTTATTGAACTCCGGCCCCACAGCTAGGATTTCTAAACTGTCCTTACAATTAAGAGTAGGGTTATTGAAATTAATTGTTGAATGTTTTCGAGCATATTTTCGACTTGTATTAACTCAGCAACAGTGCATCAATAACTTGACTGAATTTTTGCTATGAAGCTTCGTCAAGAAACAGTGTTCATCGACGGTTTGAGTAAACTTATACACGTTGTATCTCGCTGGGCAAGCCTCATGTTAATTGAGCAGCTTAATATGTATATTACGCCATGTTTCATTTACTCTTGAGAGCTCCGAAATTATTTTCTGGGGATGCAGTACAGTGTCAAATCAGTTATGTGCATGCAAAAGATGACGTTGAAAGAAATGTTCAATTTGAGAATATTTTGAAACTGAATAACACCTTTGTGTTCTTTCTCTTCAGAAAAAAAGCACTCTTGTCATCTTCCTTGAGCACTCAATTTCGATATCGGACAGAGGTCATTGTACATGGGCATTGGGTTACTCCAAAAGTAACCTGACAAAGTAATACCCGTATATGCAATATAAAAGGTGTATCAGGTTTCAAGAAATTTTTCAAATATTGTCATTTCGTTTCACTCATTTTTGAATCATCGCTAATCCTAATGGCCACTTGCACCGTTTTCTACCTAAGACAGCCTAGCCTTTATTAAGACAAGCTTTATTTAAGTCCGACTTGATCTCGAGCGAACCATGCCTTCCACCATGTTCATAGAACAGAGAACGGAGAGATAAAGTAATAGTTGAGCAATAGTGAATCTGGCAACTATGTAACTTCTGGGTATAGTATAAAAACTGTTTATATACTGCGGTTCTTGATTTCTATGACAGTACGGAATTATTGTTTATTGTGATAAAATCTGTGCGACGAAGGAAAAATTCAATGATTCCTTGTTTTTGTATAACAATATGATGCATTCTAACAAAAATACTGTACAAGGTTCATACGTTTTTTCAAGATTCCACGACATGATGTAATTCAGCTCGATCCAAAAATTAGTAGTATAGTCTACTTTATTTGCACTTTTTTTACATCTAATTTTTCAACAAATTATCATGTCATTTGTATCATTTTGGATAAGACCGTTCAAAAAGTTGTTTTTTTTCAATTTTTTTTTTAACTAGACGATCTTTGAGACAAAAGCCATTTAAATATTTTTTCAAGCTATGGTAAATTGGAAGGAATGTGAAATATTACAATTTCTGTAATAACTAATAGAATATATGATATCGTTTGGAAATTCTAAATCGGCCTCAAATAAACTGGGCAGCTGAATAATGGATCTTCTCGTCAATCGAAATCGAAGAAAAAATGACAATTTGTCCAAATCATGATAGTGGTGACTAGTGGCCAGCTTTGTTATTAATCAAACGTCTTGAAAAGCCAAAATCTATGATCTATAAAATATCGAAATCATCGTCATAGATCATCGATTTCACTCAATAAATTTAAATGATCCATTACATTGAATGAAATAGTACACAATATGATATCAAAGAAATAAAGAAACAACACACAACAGAAAGAAGTTCAAGCTCGTATACATCTTGAATTTAAGATGCATTGAAGTCGTGCATCAATGCGACGGTGCAAGTGGCCCTAAGGGCAAGTTTCGAAACATGGGTTATGATCATTTAAACTTTTTAAGGTTGACGCTCACTTGGACGAGACGAGACGAGACGAAGAGAAGAGTTGTTTTCCGCAGGCACGATTTGCACTGAATCAAATGGGTAGACGCTCACTTAGGAGGCGCGAAGCGAAGATCAGAATCGTTAGGCGCGAGGCAGATTACACGCGCACTTGGACGAAGCGAAGCGGTCGGAAGGAATGCGTCGTTTTCCGCTGGGATCTTTTACATTGAAATAAATGGGTAGACACGCACCTAGGAGGCGCGAAGCGAGGAGCAGCGAGGAGGCGAGTCGTTGGTCGCCAGGATGATCTTTGGGGCATGTGAGCGAAATTTTTCGAGGGGGCAAGTAGGTAGCCGGCGGCCGGAATCGGGAAGTTCGCGCTGTATTCCCAATTTTATACTCGAATTTTGTCAATAGGGAAATACACAGTTATTTTTGAATCTGTGTGAAATGATTTCTTATTTTTGTATTTTGTACAACTGTGAATGTGAATTTAAATCGTCTGAAATATAGGTATTATATTAAGTGAATATAACGAAAAATTGAAAAATCCTTCTTTCAAAGAAATTAGTCTTGATGAAATTGGAAAATTGTGGAATTGTGGAATAATTCTATCGAGGGATATATGATCAGCAAACACTAAACATGTTCGGTTTTGAATGTTGGAATAGTTGTTCAAACTATACCATCAATTATCATTTCAATAAATGTGATTTCTCATAATAAATAATAAATTAATTGATAATTTATCGTGTTAAAAATAATTCTTTCATGAAGTATATCGTGTTAATTTACTGAATCATTTTCTAACAGTAAAAAAGAAGCAGACATTTTTCGATGTTGTAGAAAAAGGTATTTTTTCTGAAATCTCCAGAAAGAATGAATTCGATTAATACTTGCTCTGTTTTTTTATCGGTTGAAGAGACAATGATCATTTTGTATAAATAATTTGATACATTTTTTTTAGTATTCCTGGATGAAGGACGACGAGGATTCCATTGAAAAATTCCCAATTAAAACAAGATTATGACCAAAACACGATTCGAACAAATATTTCATGGCTGACCATAACCAAAAATAACCAGGGACAGCGCCAGAGATTTTACCGCCCCAGCAAAAGTATATTGAGAATAAATTGAATTTGAATTAGTCTGATTTGTAGCTTATACAGGTGAGCGATATGCAGCAAGGTAATAAAAAATGCAACTTCCCAGAACTTTTTACTGAAAATTTTTCGATATTGTCGTAGGAAAAGTATTTTTTTCTGAAATCACCAGAATGAAGGAATTATATTACTACTTAATTTTTTCAATCAGTTAAAGAGAAATAAACATTTCGTATCAATGATTTTATATATAGTTATGAAAAAAAAAATAACTCTCGGTTTTTGTCACCCTCCGCTTCGCGTTGGAAGACAACATAACCTCGATCTAAAATCTAGTACTTTTTTCCCTTGTATAATACAATTTTTTTTCTGTGACTAGAAAAGCGACGATGGAGGAAATATAACTTTCAACGGAATTAATCCGGCAGAAAAGTGAGTACTTTTTTCCCGGATATATACACTCATTTTTTTCCCGGAAAAAAAGTAATTTCGAGAAAAGTTATATTTTGTAACTTGCCAACAGAGATAAAATGTTTTACCGCCCCGGCAAAAGTATATTGAGAATAAATTGAATTTGAATTAGTCTGATTTGTAGCTTATACAGGTAAGCGATATTCAGCAAGGTAATAAAAAATGCAACTTCCCAGAACTTATTACCGAAAATTTTTCGATATTGTCGTAGGACAAGTATTTTTTTCTGAAATCACCAGAATGAAGAAATCATATTAATACTTAATTTTTTCAATCAGTTAAGAGAAAATAAACATTTCGTATCAATGATTTTATATATAGTTATAAAAAAAATAACTCTCGGTTTTTGTCCCCCTCCGCTTCGCGTTGGAAGACAACATAACCTCGATCTAAAATCTAGTACTTTTTTCCCTTGTATAATACAATATTTTTTTCTGTGACTAGAAAAGCGACGATGGAAAGAAATATAACTTTCAACGAAATTAATCCGGCCGAAAGTGAGTACTTTTTCCCGGATATATACACTAATTTTTTTCCCGGATATATACACTCATTTTTTTCCCGGGGAAAAAGTAATTTCGAGAAAAGTTATATTTTGTAACTTGCCAACAGAGATAAAATGATTTACCGCCCCGGCAAAATTATATTGAGAATAAATTGAATTTGAATTAGTCTGATTTGTAGCTTATACTGGTAAGCGATATTCAGCAAGGTAATAAAAATGCAACTTCCCAGAACTTATTACTGAAAATTTTTCGATATTGTCGTAGGACAAGTATTTTTTTCTGAAATCACCAGAATGAAGGAATTATATTAATACTTAATTTTTTCAATCAGTTAAGAGAAAATAAACATTTCGTATCAATGATTTTATATATAGTTATAAAAAAAATAACTCTCGGTTTTTGTCCCCCTCCGCTTCGCGTTGGAAGACAACATAACCTCGATCTAAAATCTGGTACTTTTTTCCCTTGTATAATACAATATTTTTTTCTGTGACTAGAAAAGCGACGATGGAAAGAAATATAACTTTCAAAGAAATTAATCCGGCCGAAAAGTGAGTACTTTTTTCCCGGATATATACACTCATTTTTTCCCGGATATATACACTCATTTTTTTCCCGGGAAAAAAGTAATTTCGAGAAAAGTTATATTTTGTAACTTGCCAACAGAGATAAAATGTCGAATTTTTTTCACGTCACATGAATTTTTTTTCATTCCTTTATGAAGGTGGGACGACGAAGCTATTAAAACAAGATTATGACCAAAAACACGATTCGAACAATAGCTCTACTCTTGTTCGTTCGGGTAGTCGGCATGCAGCAAGGGTAATAAAAATTTATTGCGGCCCAAAAATAGGGGGAATTTCTTCCGATGGCTGCTCGCCGCATCGCTTCGTCCAAGTGCACGGTCCCAGGCGAACTAACGCGTCGCTTCGTCTCGTCTCGTCTCGTCCAAGTGAGCGTCAACCTTTAATTGGTTATCTGAATAGAAAGTATATTCACTTGCGTATCCTATGTTTTTAAATACAGAAGAAAATTGTTCTCGCTTCATTGTAGTTTCTAATGATACTGTGACATTCATGCCTACGCTCATGAAAGGATGTTCAAGTGACTCCAGATAGACTTTACCAACAAGAGCTCCGAAGTAGCAATATCTCATCTCAATTACTTCGTTTGGGGATTATTGGAAATGGGATGAGTGTCTCTGAAATCACTTCTTGATTAGAAGGACATATTGAAAAAGGCAAAAAATACTTTTTGGTAGCGCCTGTGATACCTTGCATTCAATAACGTATTATGGAATTCAATAATAAAAAAATGACCATTCGGTTTTCAATTGACGAATTATTCAAGAATAGTCACTGTTCATTTTTCTTACTGAAAAAAACATATTTTTTAACAGGTTACAATATTTCGCATAGTATTTCAAGAATTTATATGGAATGTGAATTTGTTCGTCGAGGGTATATGGGAATATTGGTTACCAGTTCATAAAGTAACCGACATCTACAACTAAGAATGCAACGGCGAGGAAGCATCTTCCTGGAATCACCGCGACTGTGCAAAAGTTCAATTCCACAAAAATATTTACTTTATAAATCTTTGTGAATAATTGAATTATTTATGAATTAGACTTCTTACAGTCACCTTGATTTATAATTCCCTTTTTTTCCCAAACTTAGTCTGTATAGAATTAACAATTATTTATCCTTAGTGTTGTAATTGTAAATTCACATTTTTTTGAAAACCAGATATCAAGTACGAAAAATATAATTATATGAATTAACCTGCAACTTCGAATCAAAATATTAAGGATACAGAATTGCATAGGAATCCATCCATGTTCACTAATCCTAGTAAAACCTACAAAATTGTAAAATTGAGTTCTTCAGTCAAATTAATTTTTAATATTCTAAAAAATTAATTAGGTACCTACTTGAATTAATGAGCATGACCAGAGAACGTATCGTGAAAATTTGCTCTATTCAAAATTCAATTCAGTTTATATGGACAGGGCCGTATCTAGGTACTATTGCGCCTGTACCATATAGTGGACAGCGCCCCCCATTTTCGAAGATATTTTCAAAGATTATATAGACATAGAAATTCCATTATGTCAAATGTATGTCTCGGCCAAAATAAGATTGTATTTCAATTGAGAATTTATACACAATTCTTGCTGAAATGGTCGAAAAAATCTTGTAATCAACTCGGTTATTAATCGAACGACTCATGGTCTCGAAATATTAACGCGTTCGCTCCGCTCACGCATTAAAATATCTTCACCATTAGTCGCTGTCTTTAATAATCTAGTTGATTAAATAACTATTACATATAGTATTTTTTTGTTCGTGATTATGAATATATTTTCGTTGAAGTTTTGAAATAAGTTTATGATTTTGTCGATTTTCTTGTTAAAATCCTTTCCGTGATTTTGACTAGATTCAAGTTCTCCACTATCCGTAGAACCTGAATCAGAAACATTAGAATGAGTAGGAGTAGGAGGATTGACAGTTGTGGTCACTTCGGTAGTTTTTTAATGAAAGCTTTGTTATTTTGATTGTATTGATTTCAGGGCAGCAGTTTTTTGAGCACGTAGTGCTTTATTTTGTGCTCTCGTTATTTTTTTGTGGCATTTCTGCAAAATATTGCAAATTCAGCATACATATAACAACAATATTTTTCGAGAGACTTTTGCGAACGTTGGAGGGATGATAGCGAAATTGTATGTTTTATTGTTCCAAACGAAGTTTATGGTGAAAAAATTATAATTTCTAATTGTATAACGGATTGAATGCTCAATCGAGTTGGTCTATCTAAAAATTAAAACGATAAAATGAAACAGGGAATACGAACCGTTATGCATATTCTGTTCAGGACACGAGTATATTTTATTTGAATTCAAGAATAAACATTTTTTATATAATATATCGATTGAAATATATTCTGGAAGGATGCTTTTCTTAAAAACTTTTCAGGTTTTCACTCCCAGGCTCTGAAATAGAAATAATTTAAAAAAATTTCAATTAAGGTGAAGTGCTCCTGCGAGGATCTTGGCACTTATTTGTGCAAATTGGTCTTGAAAAAATTGTTGGCTAACAGTAAAACTGAAAAAAGTAAATAAATTAAAAGGATACTGTGACGTTTCGGTGTCTATTACGGACATCTTCTTCAGACAAATTCGTAAAATCTTCAGAATTGTGTGTGTTTTCAAGACCAATTTGCTCCTGACAAATAAGTGCAAAGATTCTCGCAGGAGCACTTCACCTTAATTACAAATTTTTTTAATTATTTCTGTTTCAGAGACTGGGAGTGAAAATCTATAAAGTTCTTAAGAAACATTTTTTATGACTGATTTTTTTCTTAACTTACCTGAAATACCACAATCCCTTTTGATGGAATTCAAAATATATAAGTTCTGGGATATCAGACATAACTCCTGAAGATCTAAAAAACCCATAGTTGTAAAATTCTATCGAAAAAGGCGCACTCCATACAAGAGCAAAAAGTATGTGAAAATAGGGGTTGAATGCGATAAGCGGCATCTTTGATCATACCGTCGCCTGACAGGAATATTTTCGATTGAACCAAATTACGGCACGTTGAGCAAAGCCATCTTTATATTATTTTTTAAGCCTTATACACATCTGAGCAGAAACGAATGAGCTCATCGCGCCGAATGAGCATTCAGATGTGGACGGACAAAACGAACGCGCTAATGTTGCGTGGAGCCTATCAGCAATTGGTCGGTCCATCGAAGAAAATTCGTGCTCAGTGTGGATGGGCTTAAGGCGCTTATACATCTGAGCAAAATAGCCGAATGAGCACTTCACACCGAAAGAGCGTTTATGCGGACCAGTTTTCTTTTTGGCGCAAGACAAAATTACATGAGCATGTCTTCGGAGCTGCTCCAGCGGATGTGTCAGTTCAGTGCTCACAAAAGTAAGCGATGGAAAACTTGAGTTGTGCTAGTGTCTCTTTACTATAAGTTGGTCTTCACAATTATATTTACAAAGAAGTCGAGACACGTTTTCATTGAGCGACATTTAAAGTGAGGGCGACGGCAGGCGATTCGAAATTTTTATGTAATTTCATTTCTCCTGAATGCAATTAAAGACAAGATATTTGTTGATTTTGTTATGAGAATATTCGTGGGTTACTTTCAACAAAATTGAGCGGTTTTCATACTTTTTTATTGAATTCAAACAAATTTCTTGCCGCTTGCGAGAAATCCATATTTGAATGTGTGTGTTCGGGTCGAGGCAAAAAAGTCAACTAAACCCGTCCACACTGAGCACCAATTCTCTTCGATGTACCGATAAATTGCGGATCGGTTTTGCGTTTTGACCATCCACATCTGAATGCTCATTCGGCGCGATGTGCTCATTCGACTGATTTGCTCAGATGTGTAAGCGGCTTTAAACCCATCCACACTGAGCACAAATTCTCTTTGATATACCGACAAAATGCGAATCAGCTAAGCGCAACATGAGCACACTCGTGCGGTGCGTTTTGATTGTCCACATCTGACTGCTCATTCGACGCGATGTGCTCATTCGGCTGTTTTGCTCAGATGTCTACGCGGCTTTACGTTAAATTGAAGTTTTCCTGATCATATTGACCATTTTCCGCTTTGTACGCAGGAGGCTAACAATATTTCGAATTTTAAAACTTACTAGATTCCTCAGCATCAATCGTTAGGAGGCGCCATATACATACATGAAAACTGAGTCATGATCTTTCGCTTTGTGCACCTTTGCTACGCCATAGATACGGACCTGTATATGGATAACAGAAATTCATCTACGTGAAGACAGGTATTGTGAAAATGACCTAGGAAGTTACATGCTAATTTAAGAAGTGTTGAATAATATAAGAAGCATATCCTTATTGAAACCATGTTTTAGTTCCAAGAAATATTTTTCGTGATACACATATCTACTGGGATTGTGCTCAACTCACGTTCAAGGTACCATATCCTTATTATTTTTATAGATTTATGGTTTATTTTTTCTCAGCTGATCACATGAAGTATACAGAGTGTTTCATTGGCAAACGGAAATACTTCACAGATGCATAGGTGGCACTAAAGCGGTTCTGGAGATACCCCATTTATTGGGTCTTACTGTCTTCGTAGCCGAGATACAGTTTTATGAATTTTGCCCGTTTCTTACTGAGGCCGTATCAAACGAGCCACCCGATATATATTATCTTCATATTTAGCAAATATGTTCTTAACTGGGAGCACAAACGTATCATGCAATAACCGCCTTAAAAATCCAGATCCGGGTTAACAAAAATCATGAATCGTTTGAATCCTCGAAACAACACCTTGTACATCGGAATTTTGAAAATCTGTTTGAATATTCGAAAACACCATTAAAAACTTAACTGAGGCGTATACTTAAAATTTTCGCGCAGACAGTTTTACTGCACAAATTTTCAACGCGAAAGTTTTTTAGAACTTGGATAGCCGAAAGTGGTTTGAAGTGACTTTTAACAAGGAATTATCCACAATATTGAATCCATAATTATTTCAACATTACTTTGTAATTCATTTCCACATTGGTTTTCCTTTTTATAGCTGTATACTTGAAAATCCATACCGGGTTAACAAAAAATTATGAATCGTTTGAATCAAAGTATGATGGTGTGTTTATAACAATGAAATATTAGTATCCTATTCTGTACCTACAGGTTTAACGGGCAAAGTATACCTGGAATTTCTGGAGAATGTGTTACCAATTTTGCTCCATGATGAGAATGTGAACACTGCTGGCATGTTCTTTCAGCACGATGGTGCATCGCCAAAATACAGGCTAATCGTTCGAGACTTTTTTAAAAACAATTCCAACTGGTGTTGTCAACCTAGTTGATGACTACCATACAGACGCTCCAACTTAGTCGTCAACATCGGGCTACGCCCACCAAATATCAAACCGATTTGATCTAGCATCAACCTAGTCTTCAACCTGGAATATCAACCACCAACCAGCCTACAGACGTTCAACTTGGTCGTCAACACGCCGTGTTTACAACTTAGTCTTCAACTAGGTTGAACGTCTGTAGGTCGCTTTAAACCTCCACGGTCGACAGCGTATCCTTACCCGGTCGCGCTACAGCAAGCGTTGATGAATTATTTGAAATAAGGAATGGGTGTTCGAAGAATATAGGAAAAAGAATGAAAATATCGTGAGAATATTAGTCGTATTATTATTACTCGAGTTTATTCGTATCAGTATGAAATGAAAAGCTATGTGACTTCTGAAACACCGAATGTTTATAATTTTTTCTGTAGTTGGCGGCAAAGAACATTTATATGTGAAGTGGATGCATTTTTGAATACATCTTCAGATGTTATTTTTCGTTTGTTGATCTCCAAACGTGTTCTTATTATTTTTGTTATGACGAAACATGTTGACTAAAGAATTTGGTGTGTCAAATGAATGAGTTGACTGAAGGCCAGCACCACGTTCCAATTTGAGGAGTTGTGTGGAATACATAGTCTGATGGAAGAACTATTTATACTTAATTTTTGGTTCGATTCCTAGAACCCTAAAGGGCCAGCACCACGCCTCCAATAGAAGGGCTGGTCACTCAAGGTTATTTTTATTTTTTTCTTGATGTTGACAAAAGCAGGCTAAAGACTTTTAAGCGTAAAAAGATAGGCTAATGAATGGACTATTCATATGTATTTTTTTGGTTTAATTTCAATCAACCTAAAGGGCCAGCACCACGCTTCGAATGGAAGAGCTGGACTCTCAAGATGTTTTTTATTTTTCTTCTTGATGTTCCAAAAGGCGGCCAAGAACTTTCATAATTTAAATAGATAGGCTGATGGATAGACTATCCATATGTATTTTTGTGTTAAATTTAAATTACCCTAAAGGGCCAGCACCACGCTTCGAATAGAAGAGCTGCACTCTCAAGATGTTTATTATATTTTTTTCTTGATGTTCTAAGAGCCGGCCAAAAACTTTGATAACTGAAATAGATAGGCTGACGGATAGACTATTTATACGTATTGTTTCGGTTCAATTTCAGTAACCCTTAAGGGCCAGCACCATGCTTCGAATGGTAGAGCTGGACTCTCAAGATAATTTTTATTTTTCTTCTTGATGCTCTAAGAGCCGGCCAAAAACTTTGATAACTGAAATAGATAGGCTGATGGATTGACTATTCATATGTATTTTTTGGGTCAAATTTCAATAACCCCGAAGGGCCAGCACCACGCTTGGAATAGAAGAGCTGAACTCTGAAGAAGTTTTTTATTTTTTTTCTTGATATTGCGAAAGCCGGCCAAGAACTGCGATGAGTGTAATAGAAGGGCTGACAGATGGACTACTTATGCGTATTTTTTCGGTTTATTTTCAGTAACCCTAAAGGGCCAGTACCACGCTTCGAATGGAAGAGCTGAACTCTCTTCTATTCGAAGCGTAATGCTGGCCCTTTATGGTTCTAGGAATTGAACAAAAAATAACTTATGAATATTCCATGCACTAGTCTATCAATTTCACTTATCGAAATTTTTGGCCGGCTTTTTTTAGAATCAAGAAAAAATAAAAAAACACCTTGAGTGACCAGCTCTTCTATTCGAGTGGTGGTGCTGGCGCTTTAGGGTTATTGAAATTTAACCAATAAATACATATGAATAGTCCATCCATCAGCCTATCTATTTCAGTTATCAAATTTTTTGGCCGGCTTCTGGAACATCAAGAACAAAAATAAAAAACATCTGAGAGTCCAGCTCTTCCATTCGAAGCGTGGTGCTGGCCCTTTAGGGTTATTGAAATTCAATCAAAAAATACATATGAATAGTCCATCCATCAGCCTTTCTATTTCAGATATCAAAGTTTTTGGCTGGCTTTTGGAACATCAAGAAGAAAAATAAAAAATATCTTGAGAGTCCAGCTCATCCATTCGAAGCGTGGTGCTGGCCCTTTAGGGTTACTGAAATTGGACCGAAAAAATACATATAAATAGTCCATCTGTCAGCCTTTCTATTACACTCATCACAGTTCTTGGCCGGCTTTTGCAATATCGAGAAAAAAAATGGAAAACATCTTGAGAGTGCAGCTCTTCTATTCGAAGCGTGGTGCTGGCCCTTTAGGGTTATTGAAATTTAACACAAAAAAAACATATAAATAGTCCATCTATCAGCCTATCTATTTCAGTTATCAAAGTTCTTGGCCGGCTCTTAGAACATCAAGGAAATAAATAAAAAACATCTTGAGAGTCCAGCTCTTCTATTCGAAGCGTGGTGCTGGCCCTTTAGGTTAATTGACATTAAACCAAAAAAATACGTATAAATAGTCCATCCGTCAGCCTATCTATTTCAGTATTCAGAGTTTTTGGCTGGCTTATGGAACATCAACAAAATAAATAAAAAACATCTTGAGAGTCCAGCTCTTCTATTCGAAGCGTGGTGCTGGCCCTTTAGGTTGATTGAAATTAAACCGAAAAAATACATATGAATAGTTCATTCATTAGCCTATCTATTTTACGCTTAAAAGTCTTTAGCCGGCTTTTTTCAACATCAAGAAAAAAATAAAAATAACCTTGAGTGACCAGCCCTTCTATTGAAGGCGTGGTGCTGGCCCTTTAGGCTTCTAGGAATCGAACCAAAAATTAAGTATAAATAGTTCTTTCATCAGGCTATGTATTCCACACAACTCCTCAAATTGGAACGTGGTTCTGGCCTTCAGTCAACCCATTCATTTGACACACCATATTCTTTAGTCAACACGTTTGGAGTTCAACAACACAATTCGGACTATGGTGCTGGACCTTAAGAGTTGTTGGTACGAAACGAAAAATATTATCTGAATTTGTATTCAAAAAATGCATCCACTTCACATATAAATGTTCTTGGCCGCCAACTACAGAAAAAATTATAAACATTCGGTGTTTCATACTGATACGAATAAACTCGAGTAATAATAATACGACTTATATTCTCACGATATTTTCATTCTTTTTCCTATATTCTTCGAACACCCATTCCTTATTTCAAATAATTCACCAACGCTTGCTGTAGCGCGACAGGGTAGGGATACCCTGTCGACCGTGGAGGTTTAACGCCCAGCACCTAGTCCCGCGCGCGTGTTGCTGGCCGGCCGGGAGCCAAGATCACCGGGGTCAACATTTCGACCATATGTTATTCGACATTTTCTGTTGAAAATCACTTGTATAATCACCCCTTGAAGTTTGTCAACTATAAAAGTAGACACCCTGTATATTAGTTATCAATCTCAAATCCCATATAAATTTATAGGTGAAAGTCTTATTGTTCCACCGAAGAACGAGCGCTCAGAAGCTCCTCCTCAGGGCATTTCTTGAATTTTTTGTCCATAATATTACAAATAACGACTAATTCATTGTGTATGAATGTTAAAAAAGAACGCTTATTGGAATATAAATATTCTGAGAACTATTAATTAAGTCATAAAGTTCTCACAATAAAAATTGAATTTTTCGTGAGCACATCGTGAATTGAGAATAAAATTTGCAGATTTAGTTGCGAAGAGTATAATACAATATTTCAGAAAACCTCGAACGTAAAGTCAATTTCTGCACGCATTTTAATCAAAAAAATAAAAATTGAAATAAGAATATTCAGAGTACTATTAATATCGTTCAACCACTGAGTTCTCAGGCGATTCAAAATTGAATAACCTATAATTTTTCTTCAATATGAATCAGCAAATGTTTTATAATATCTAATAGTGTTTGCAATAAGAACTCTTCTGGTTAATAATAACAATAATGACATTGTCTGAGGAGAAATTTTTCGTTATTCCATTCTATATCAACGACTTTTTGAAAAAAATTTCACTTTCATTTACCAAATTTGGCATTTTCGAAATTCATCAAGTAATATGCTCAGGAGCGGAAGAGTTGAATTCAAAACACCCGATTTATAAAAGAACACTCAAAGTTTGAGCGATAAATATCAGTTTCAATTCTATCGCTAATGCTTGGCCTGAAACTCCTCCAGAATAAATTTTCAAACCATTAATTATCATTCGACAATTCGACAGTTTTGACCCACTAATGAAATTAAACTATGATATTCTCATACTACTGCTACTTAAAAATTTCACACCTCATGAAAATGAGTCAAGAACCGTAACGATACTAGTGTACCTTGTATTTGGGTGTTTAAAGTCGAGAGGACAGAATATATAAAACAAGTTTAATGATGTTGGAGCACATTTCTGTTGAATAATTAAAGTGTGAGGTAACCGAAACACATTTCATTTAATTGGAAATTCATCATCTTAGAAAAAATTGAATATGGAAATTCAATGTCAGCATATCGGTGTGTTTAAGCCAAAACGGCGAAAGCACCATTGTACACACTTGTATACTTGTACATGGTCTTTATAATTGATTTCAACAGCGCAGGTTGCTTTGGATTATTTTCATTTTGCTGTTTCCCATGCAGACTGAACACATTTGCCAATCTTTCTCTTTATTTATACGCAGAGTTTCAACAACTTGGCAGTTCTAGTCAATAACTTTATTTTGACCAGTCGTTAATGCACATTCCTGTTCAAGTCAAGTTCAATGATGAAAATAAGTAGAAGAGGGCTAACAGTTTGAAGATTTCAAGATTTGAATTTTTAGAAAAGACTGGTGAACTATAACGCTATATTTAATGGGTCTAACCAGTTTCATAATCGAAAGATACAAGGTGTTTCATCACCTTCGCTGATTTTTCAAAATGTCATTACTAACGAACCAATAGGAGTATTTACATTTTATTTGGTACACATATTCTAATGATTTAACAGAAGCCACTTGAGTATCAGTAACTTGGAAAATATAAGTCCGGATTGACATAAATTTTAAATGCTTTCACGTACCTGGAAAAACGCCCAGCATTTTCGAATATTTATATTATGTTATGATGTTTTTGAAGAACTTGAAGAACTGAAGTGAAACGTGTAATTATCTTAAATTTGCCTACTTGAAACAGGTTTCCTGGAAATAAGCTAGGGATTTATATACTGATTAATTCAATCTAGCGGCAATCAGGATTTATTTGTTGAATATTATAAGTTTTAGTTTCAAGAAATACTTTCAGTGATATACATATCTACTGGAATTTCGGTCAGCTCACGTTCAAGGTATCATACCATTATTATTTTTATAGGTTTATGATATATACCCAGATTGAAAAAAACTAAATTTTCTTGCCTACCTCATTGAGTTTGTTCCGGCACTCCCACACCATCTTTGAGTCGATGACGTAGGAAATCAGTGCTTTAATAGCAGCTTGACTATCTGAGTGTATGGCTATATCGCACTTCTGATTTCTTTTCAGACTTATATCTAGACATCTTTCGATAGCTAAGATATGGCCCATATATCCCATCGCCAACTCCTGTAGAGATTTTGTAACTATGTGTATTCCATTTTACGGTATTTTTTTGCGGTTATAGTCGGTGTATTCCCGTTTCCGTTCCTCTCTTTTACTTAGCGATGTCCTGAAGTTTTCTCAGTGCTTACTTTCTTGACCATTACATCACTGTAGTTGTATGTAGCTGTTCAGAAAGAACCAGAGTCCCTGATTCTTTATTCTCTCATTACCTGTACCTTCCTTAGATATTCGGAGGATAGCCTCATGGGCTATCCTTTCAATCACTAGATGTAGAGGTGTGAGATCCGTAATGACCTCAAGTGCCCTAGTTGCGTACGTTCTCGTAGCTCCAGTGATGCACACACAGACAAGCCTATGTATGTACTTTATCAAGCTTTTTCCTCGTATTTACCTGACTTGTTTACTATCCAGTGTTATTCCCAGGTATTTAACATCTGATTTCTACTTCAGGATATTTCCGTTTGAATATAACGTTTCCATGTCTGGAAGGTTTCTTTTCCGAGTGAACGGAATTAGTACAGTCTTGTTTGGGTTTTCTCGAATACCTCTAAAACACCCACTACAATAGTGATAAATGATCAAACGAAATCTAAGCGGTTTTCATTGTCTGTTTTCAGTCCTCGGCAACCTGGATGGTGCCATAAAATATTATTTGGTAAATTGAATGAATAAATGTCATAGCTTACACAGATGTCAAAGAAATCATGAAATTCTTTATACAGGGTGATTTTGGGATTTTTTGAGAACTATTCGAATTAAGGTGATACGGTTCTGCAAATCGAATAATATTTGATATCAATTGCCTAGAACCTCATGAAAGCTGTCTTGATTTCAAATTTCGGATGAATCAGTGATTTCGTTCAGGAGATACTGTGGTTTTAATTTCCATTCAAGTTTAAAAAACACCCTGTATCTCGGAATCTAGTGCCCTTAAATACTACATAAAGGGGTTTTTCGGAATCCTCTAAGTAATTTCTATCTCCCATTAAAATGATTTCCACCGCCCTGAACGCTGGAAATTTGCCCAATAAAAAAAAGAATATAAATAACTATTTACTGAAGCTGAAGTACAGCTGTCATTGTTCGGTTGTCAATTATTTGATTTCAAAAATTTACCATTGTTGAATAAATACCTAAGATTATTACTTTCCAGTTTATTCTTCATAAAATAGAAAACGACTTAGCTTTGTTTATGACAGTATAAAAGAACGCGTATTCGAATAATTATATTCTGGAAACAATTGATCCCGACTGCTTATGAAGTTCTCACAAGGTTGTCAATTCATAAATTGCCGTTCTGGTCGCTTAACCCATCTAACGCCTCTGGCTCTTTCCAATTCATTGATATATCCGATATTATGACCAGGTCGTCTGTCAGCATTGTGAGGTCGGGTTTGAACACTTTTCCTTCTGTGTCCCTGATGTGGGGTTCCCCAGTTACCTGATTTTATTGCGACGTTCTTGATTCTGCTGCATACAAAATTATCTGTTGAACCTCTCCTAATGCAAAGAAGGGAATTTCTGCAAAACGTGGCATAACGTTTCTATTCTTTCACATCTAGCCCTGCATTTGGACTCGCCGCTGTGATAATAAGGTAGACCGGCTTGACCAATCCAGGAACCTTCTTTATTAGACCAAGAGTGACCTGCTGTCGATACGGTTTAATATCTTGAACCGTAAGTGACTAGGTTGTCACTTACGGAAAGTGAAGACTACTTCTATGCTTATTGTTTTCAATATTTGTGAAAGGAAGCTAAACTGCAACAATCGAAGTATCTTCACCGATAAGATCAAGATTCATCGAACTAAGAAATTTCATTTAGGTATGATGGGAAGTTATATTGATCACCCTGTGAGACAGTGCCTAGCAAAGATTATGAATCATGTATTGATCCCTTTTTGTTAAAAAAAATTAAAAAATCAATATGTTTATGTTCAGGGTGGATCCAATATGAACGAAAACAAAATCAATCTAACATTGTGCTAGTCCGGATCTGATTTATTTAATTTCAGGAATATTGAGAAATGACAATCGTAAACGGTCACAAAACTGCCAACTCTGAAATCGACAGCTCAAGAGTTATTGAACTATGAAAGTTTCATCCATTAGATGAATATCACCCAGTATATACCGAACAAAGGCCCCCAAGCCATTGAAACCTCTTGATGCGAGTCCTCCTTGATATCCTTGATTCATGGTATCCGTTTATCGCATTCTTCCCAGTACAGCCTGATATTGTCTTCAGATGGCAAATTCATGTATGTGATAAAAATTTGCTCTCATTTGTAATCGTTCGCTAAACTAGAAGTGTATGTTGCGGTGAATAAAACTACAGGGGAACATCGATATTACAAATTTTAGACCAATCTCACCTTAATATAACCTCAATTCCACGGGTACTTGAAATAATGAATTAATACTTCTTACCTTCCGATATATTATATCAAGGTTCCTGTGTGATATGGATCATTCGAGAACTCCTGTAAGTTATTTGTTCTCTGTCGAATGTTCCACCAAAGACCAATGAAAACACCCAGTAAACCTGAAGGCGCGTATACATCTGAGCAAAATAGCCGAATGAGCACGCAGCACCGAATGAGCGTTTATGCGGACAATTTTTTTTCCGACTCACGAATAACATGATCATGTGTTCGGGGCATCAATTCTCGAGATCACTCGTTCGACGAACGTATGTCGTATACGTTCGTGATATTTTGAGCGTTGATTTTTGGAAATTGTAATGATCATATCCGTTCAAATGAAAATAAACTTTCGTGAAAAGAGTAGTTGACGATATGGTCGAGAATATCGGATATAATTATTACAATTTGGAAAAATCTACGCTCAAAATATCATGAACGTATACGTTCGCCGAACGGATGTGTCAGTTCAGTGCTAACAAACCTAAACGATGAAAAACTTGGGTTATCTTAGTGCCTCTTTCATAATTCGAAAAGAGTTGCTAAAGATGAAGAGACGACGGCGTACTAGTTGGTCTTCACAATTTTATGTAGAAAGTTATTTTTCGAATAATTTCAGATTCATCTTTTTTTTTCACTTTCGTTTTTTCGCACCAGTACGAATAGACTGTCAAATTTTTTTGTATTTCACCAACGTCTTTTGTGGGATTTGGCGCCAAGCGCCTTATGTTTTTTAATTCTGTTGTAATAATTTTTGTTGCTAATGTAGTCACTTCCGGGATCCCACAGTTACTTCCCACAAAATTTGGCGGTTTTTATTCTCTTTTATAAAATTCAAATACGTTTCTGTGAGAAATCCATATTTGAATGTGTGTATTTGGTTCGCGGCAAATTTGCCAACTAAACCTAGCAACACTAAGCACGAAAATTCTTTGATGCTGCGCAACAAAAGCGCGTTCGGTGCGATGCGTTTTGTCCGTCCACATCTGAATGCTCATTCGGCTCCTTCGGCTAAATTGTTCAGATGTGTACGCGAGCGAACAAAAGCTTCTTTTATCATATAAGCAGAATTTCGAATTTTTTCCTAAGTACCGATTTTTCTATAAGGTATTCGTTGTACATCTGTACTATGCGAGACAGAAATCTTGATGATCCGTAGCTATCATTATATCTGATATTAAGTTTCTATCATAATCGTTTCTTCTTTCAAACTCATCTTAGCCCCTTTAACACTATAATATGGGTATCACTTGGTGTACAATACAGATATAAAAGTACCTTCAGCATCAAATCAAGTCATTTGGTCATAAGTAACGCATTTGGCATTGTGTTTGATGATTTGTATCTCAAACTGTAGGGGGAACGGTTAAAGGCGCGGATACATGTGAGCAAAATAGCCGAACGAGCAAGCCGCACCGAATGAGCGTTTATGCGGATAATTTTTTTTTCTGACGCACGAACAGCATGAGCATGTGTTCGGAGCCGCTCCAACGGATTTGTCAGTTCAGTGCTAACGAACGTAACGTAGGAAAACTTTGGTTATTCTAGTGCACCTTTCATGATTCTGTACGAGTTGTTAAAGAAGAAGAGACGACGGCGTACTAGATGGTCTTCACAATTATATTTGCGAAAAAGTCGAGACCGTAGCCTCAACAGCACTTTTTTTTGGTGCGACAGTCAAAGTAAGGCCGACAGCAGGCTTCTAAAATTTTTACAAGAATGTCAGAAAAGCTTGTGAACAATTTGTAAAACTTCGCGCTAACCGACTTCTCTTTTAATTTTGTTATAATAATGTTCGTTGGTAACTTTCCACAAAATTGGATGGATATTATACACTTTTATTGAATTCAAACACGTTTCTTACGAAAAATCCTTATTTGAATGTGTGCTTTCGGTTCGAGGCGGAGATGTCAACTGAACCCGTACACACTGAGCACGAATACTCTTTGATGTACCGATAAATTACGGACCGGCTCCGCGCAACATGAGCGCGCTCGTGCGGTGCGTTCTGATCATTGAATGAAGAATACCTTTATTTATTTATTCTTTATTCTATGGTTCTGATCGTTTACCTCCGAATGCTCATTCGGCTCTTTTGCTCAGATGTGTACGCGGCTTGAGATGCAACAACGAGAGTGTGCGATATGCAACTAAAACGTAATATGCATAAACCATGGATGACTTCTAGGGTTTATGTGATAAAATCTTCAATTTTTGTACAGATAATTATGCCTAATATTCATTGTTTCAGATAAAACAATCAAACATGCTCGTACTTCTTCTAGTTGTATTGGCGTTCACGTGTTGGTGTTACTGGAAAAAGAGGCACGTCTTCAGGTTAGCCTCTGCCATTCCAAATATGAATGCAGGATTCCTCGGACTTCATTTGGTAGGAAAACTGTTCAAGGTACGTTTTTTCCACGTCGACATGAAATACCTGAATTTTCAGATAATTGAATACCAGTGAAATCGAAGTCGTAAATTCCTGAAATAAATTTCACTCGAATTGTAAATATTTTTATGGAAATATAAAGTTTCTTCTTTTCAATATTCCATCTGAATTTTCTATTGTTCTGTTCACAATCTGCCAGAAAAATTTAAATTAGTCTTATTAACAGCATGTTGCATTCGGCCCCAACATTTCGTTTCGATTGGTTTTGTGTTGTCGGAAATTTCGACGAACAAGAATTTTGACTGGCCATACTTTATGGAGTATCCTGTATCATTGGTTAACAAATTTAACCGAGGCATTTGGGACTCAAACTCACCCTGAAAATTTCGGTAATTATTTAGAACTAAAAGAATAGTGTTGGAGATGTGAAAATAATTGTACTCACTAAGTTTGGGTCCCAGATTACGAAAATGATAACGAGAAGTCTGCAAACTTTTAGTTTTTTCGAAAAAAAATTCCGAAGTTTCAATCAGGTAAGGAGGTTATTCATAGTTCTAATCAATTTTCCTCTATTTTCTCAATCAACACTAGTTGGAAAGGTTTTATTTATCATTTCCTGAAAGTATCCTGCAAAATGAAGCCTTCGTTTGGTCGAAATCGACGATTTTATTAATTGTTTATTATCTTCACGGCAGCCATGATAATTTGCCTTTCGGCGTATTTCGGTTGTCATCGGTCGCGATTTGAGCAACGTTGCAAATGTCTCAAATCGAATAACCAGAACCAGTTACTTTCAAATTATTAGGATGGGATTGGGAAGCCCATTTTTGTTAACTTTTCCAATATTAGTATGAAAGGAATTATAAAAGAGTTAGGTTGCTAGGTTAGGTTAGGTTAGCTTAAATAGGAACAGTGCCAAGTATTAATAAGAGTGGAAATCACTCAAAAACTCTTATTTCACACTAAAAAAGGCTGGTAGGAAGAGAAATGGCCATTGAATTATGAATGGAATAATTTGAGTGCCATTTCTCTTAATACGAGCCAAATCTTTTTTTTTTTTGAAATAAGTGTTTTTGAGTGATTCACACTCGTATTAATACTTGGCACTGTTCCTATCTTAGCTAACCTAACCTAACCTACTCAAGCTATTCTATAATTTCTTTCATACTAACATTAATAGATTTTGTTTTTCCATTTTCACGGGACATATTAATTTGCCGGAGCTCAAATTGGAATATTATCCCTAGGATTCGTATAGCAAATTCACTCTTGCCGAGTGCTTCACAAAAAAAAGTGCGAAATGAATCATTTCAATTGATAACACATTCTTAAAACAATATTCGAACTATTCAACCTAAATTTAACTACAAGTTTGAAACATTGGCAACGTTGCGCAATTCGCGCCGGTTGACAGCCCAAGGGCAAATTATCATGTCTGCCGTGCAGATAATGAACAATTAATAAAATCGTCGATTTAGACCAAACGAAAGCTTTACTTTGCAGGATATTTTCAGAAAATGATAAATAAAACATTTCCAACTTAGTGAGTACGATTTTTTTCACATTTCCAGCACAGTTCTTTTAGATCTAAATAATTACCTAGTCTCAAGGACAATATCTTTGAACCTTATTGTGCTAACGACCGGACGGCCAGACGACTGGACGGACGGCCCCACGGACAGCATTGAAGTTGACCACGGAATCATCATCAGAGAGTCGAACTCTATCGTTTGAGACCATTTTCGGCTCGAAATTGGAAAATTACAGATATTTGGGCAAAACAAAATATCACTCTTTTAAGTAGAACGAGCGCTCGAAAAAAGGTCGGCACTCGAAGTGTGACCTGTTCAAGAGGCCATAACTTCGATTAGGATTATGATTTTCATTCTAAAAATATGTGGAAATAATCAATAACTTAGAATCAATTCTGTTTGACTCGATATTACCACCTTTCACTTCGACTATTGCCTTGAGACGGTCAAAACTTCCTGGTATTTTAGCACTCTCACGAATGATGGCTCTCTAAAGCTTCTCGGGGCAGGTATATTCTTCAGCTCGAACGAGGCTTTCTGAAATGGACCAGTTAGAATAATTCATTTAATTTGCGTATGGTGAATTGAAGTTTCGAAGCAGCATTGACAACAATTTTCTGATAATATATTATCCCATCTACTTTGACGCCAGGCTCAATGAGAAGGAATTGAAAGAGCCCATTCGCGATTACAGCTGCTCAAACCCTCATTTGTTGCGGGTGCTGGTTCCTGGTAGCCAACCGATGATTCAGATTTTCATATGAATGGGTTTTCAAGAAAACTGTGTCGTTCTGGGATTTCGAAACTTGCTCAATTGGAAAATTATGTCGTCAGAAAACAGGATGGTCGGAAATTCACCGCTTTCGGCCAAACAGAGCAACGTATTGCTGCTTTGGTGTAAATTCATGCATCGTTTGTAACTTGTAAGGCTTCACCTTGACCTCATTTTTCAATATCCTCCGGATACTGCGATAGGATGATTTCAGTGCTTCAGCCATCAGATTGGCACTTCTCAGTAGATTTCGCTCTAGTCGCTTCCTCACTTTTCTAACCACCTCAGGTGTCGTTCACGTTCTTGGCTAGCGTTTTGCTATGCTTCTAGTAACATTAAAACGAGTTATGGTGCGATAAGCAAAAACTTTATTTACTAGTTACAATTCGAGTACCACTTTTTTAGTCAGTTTCAAATATAACTTTCACACCCTGTATCTTGAAAATAATGCATTCTCAGACCCACATTTATGAGAACCTTTTTCATGAAATGATTCGACCCTTTAATTCTTTCAGTGTTATTCAGGTACAGACTGTATATTGCAATCATCAATATCACTATTTACATGGATGAAATATGAACAGAAACAGGTATCTCTTAATATTTTTTGTATATCAGAAAATAGCCTTTTGATTTTTACATATTTTCAAGAACTTTTAAAGATCAATTTTTCAAACACGTGGTGAAGTGTGAAGTAACTTAATTTTCAGATAGGATCAAATTCATAATTGTGTAAACCACTGAGTTGTGTTTTGTGGTACACATAAAGAAAAGTTGTTCGCAATTATTTGTATTGCTTAATTCAATTAAATTCAAAATTACTTCGTCAGTTGTTTATTCAATAACGTTTTATTTTACAATGAATGTGTGGACTCTCGTTCCAAACAATACATATGGTCACACAAAATTATGCGCACCGCGCGGTGATATGTATAGGGTGGCCTATACAATAATGAATATTTTTCTTTTCAGAATGCTTCAATCTACTGCTCAAATACAATGAAGAACTTGGTGACGGAATAGGAAAAGGATGGTTTGCACATTACTTGGTTGTTGGAGTATCTAATCCGGCATATTTGGAGATCATAATGTCCAGCAAACTCGTTTCGGATAGAGGTCACGTGGTGAAATTCATGAGTCCTATGGGAGATGGTATTTTCACTGCATCAGGTGAATATTATTTATTAAATAATTAAAGGAAAAAAATGTAGCAGTGAATTTTTATCTATTCGTCATTTATTGTAGTCAAAAACTACACAATTCCAAATGAAAGCAATTTTAATACACAGGTTTCTGTGAATATTTACTTGGTGATTTTCAAATATAATTAGTGAAAAGAAGTAGATCTCGAATATTTTGTTCGATTTAAATCTAATCAAATATTCAGTCTAGATCAATATTTAGAAAAATAATATTGAATTCCACATAAGAATACCTCAACTCTGCCTAGTAACATCCCCAGGTTAAAGTGGTCCTTGAAAGAGTCTGAACTACATAGCAGATCAGGCAGTGCATTGGTAAAGGGTGAATCATCTTACAAATCAGTGCATCCAAAATTAACCGTATCACTAACTAAAAGTGGTGAGTTCTTATGATGACTGTTAATAATAATCAGGGGCCCCTGAATGGTAAGTTCTAAAGTACGGGCTTACCAAACCCGAGGTACCTGTGCTAAACCTGGCAGTAGGTATAAGATGCAACCCATAATGATGGTGCAACTGAGGATTAGAAATATTGAGTCGCTTCCTGAGGATCGTCAGGGCATGTCTGGAGCTTGCGCTCGACATGACAGCACGCGGGACGTCAGTGGCAGGGTACTGAGGAGGCGGGCCCCTGTCATACAAAACACTACAGCTCAACAGAAAGAACCAAGGAGACAAACAACAGCAGTGTTACCCCATAGATAAGATATACTATAGATGGGAATCTCAGTGCTAAATTCTTGTTCTTTCTTTTACATATACAGGGTGTTTCATCATAAACTGGACAAACATATATTTTCGTGTAGAGGACATCGGCACAATCATTTTTGCCTCATACAATATATCCCGTTTTCGAAACCTAAGCGAGATACAGGGTGTCAAACGTCATTTTGGAGCAAGATTCTTATGAGTGTGGTCAGTTATGTATAACACTTGGTGTAATGGTTTTTGGTCAAATCTCAATATTTTTGGGACCTCCATTCAGAAAAGTTGACGAACTCCGAAAAAAAATTTACAAAATGGCGGAAGACCTGCAATGTTCCAAATTTTTTTTGCGGTTGTCAAATCGACTTTTATTTTCTGAATGAACATAATTTTCTTAGAATTTCTGTGAAAAAATTTTTTCGAAAATCGAACACAAATTTTTTTTTTCATGTCTACAGCGATGAAAAAATTTCACTCGAAATGGAGGAAATTTTGTATAATTGTACTTCTTGAATTATCAATCACGAATATGAAAACAGAATTGTGAAATATCGAACGGTTTCGTTACTACAGTCATTCAAATGTTTCGTTCAGACCTCTGAAATATTGAAAATAAAATTGTTTTGGCTTCTAGAATCAAAATAATTAGATTATTGGCATGTTTAAAAATTCTAGATGAATTTATAAGAAAAAAATCAGTGAAAATTATGTAGTTGGGACTCGAAACGACGTATGTATTAAAAAGGGAAATGGCAATGTTCTAAGGATATTAATATTCGTTGCCAGGCAACAGTAGTTCGTAGTTCATAGAATTGGACTGGTATTTTAATTTCAGTGAATATAATTTAGCCAGTAGTCAAACTCTATGAACTACAAACTACCGTTGCCTGGCAACGAATATTAATATCCTTAGAACAGTGCCATTTCCCTATTTAATACCTACGTCGTTTCGAGTCCCAACTAAGTTTCACTGATTTTTTTCGTTTAAATTCATCTAAAATGTTCAGACATGCCAATAATTTAATTATTTTGATTCTAGAACCCAAAACAATTTTATTTTCAATATTTCAGAGGTCCGAACGAAACATTTGAATGACTGTAGTAACGAAACCGTTCGATATTTTACGATTCTGTTTTCATATTCGTGATTGATAATTCAAGAAGTACAATTGTACAAAATTTCATTCATTTCGAGTGAAATTTCTTCATCGCTGTAGACATGTAAAAAAAAATTTGTGTTCGATTTTTGAAAAAATTTTTTCACAGAAAGTCTTAGAAAATTGTGTTCATTCAGAAAACGAAAGTCAATTTGACAACCGCAAAAAAATTTGAAACATTGCAGGTTTTCCGCCTTTTTGTAAATTTTTTTCGGAGTTCGTCAACTTTTCTGAATAGAGGTCCCAAAAATACTGAGATTTGACCGAAAACAGTTACATTAAGTGTTATAGATAACTGACCACACTCATAAGAATCTTGCTCAAAAATGACGTTTGACACCCTGTATCTCGCTTATGCTTCGAAAGCGGGATATATTGTATAAGGCAAAATGATTCTCCCGATGTCCTCTACACGAAATATATGTTTGTCCAGTTTATGATGAAACACCCTGTATATACAAGTGGTCACTATGGACTTTGAACACTGTGCGTATTTGGCGGTAAATTTAAATTATGTAGTACGTGCCCGCCTAGCCCCTGTACTGAAAATATTTTCACTGAATTGAAAACTTGATGTTATAATTCTTGATATCACAAGAAGTATGAGAAATCAAGAATTATGGCATTAGGAAAATGGTTTTTGGAAAGAAATTATAGGAAAATTTACGATCAAAACAATTTTATTGAATATATGTATATCAGGTACATAAAAACTTATCATTCAAAAATAATGAGCAGTATGGAAAAACATCATATACAAAATATCAATAGATGAATTAAATTACTAAAATACCAATTATAAATTTGCTCAGATCTAACAATGAAAAATGAGATATTATTGAATCAACATCAGAAATATTCACAATACACAAAAAATCTATATTTTTTTTAAATTATGGCTATAAATTGTTTGAAACACGTTACATAATATATACAAAATGTCTCGATTGAGAAATTTAACAATAATATTCACAATGACACGTACTGACAGCTTCATTTCCAAGAATAATAGGAGTATATGCAACATTGAAGAATATTGACCCAAATTTAATCTTAAATAAAATATGAGAGAGTAATAAATACATTTACAAGACTTCCATTGTTCGGGAAGCCTTCGATCAAATCCCTACATTTCTTACTAGAATTATATTGCAGACTAGGGTCAATTGCCATTTCATCAAAGAGAATGGAACAACATTTTTTCTTCTCATCCATTTTCTCTACTTTTCTTTTAAGTGAATTAATTATGTGATTATTCAAACCTGTCTCAAATTTAACTTTGTTCAATAATATCATGAGTGTCCTTCTGGATGGAGCCGCAAAAATGCCTTTCAAGAATTTGTAACCCTTGGGACTTTGTTTTAAAAGGAACAAGAATAATGTATTTTCATCAACAGTATATCTTCTCCCTTTCAATCCAATTTTGACACCTAATTGGTGACAGAAGAAGAGTATGTGTTGGTGCGTTCAACTTGGCCCTAAGTAAATCAATGTTAAGAAAGTCGCTTTCTACTTCCCTGATAAATTGTTTCAATGATACTATTTCATTTTCTAATCTTTTTACTTTTCTTCAAAGTTCGTAAGCTACTTAATAAATATGTGTTGCATCTTCTGAAAGTTCTGCAACTTTCCTAGTCTAAGAAACATTAAATAACAAACTGAATCGCTTTCTTCGACCACCTGTAAAAAACAAACCATATCAGGTTCTTGTATATCGGTACGAACCTGATACTGTGTTTCATCTGAGTGTCCAAACAGATTTGAAACATCGACATTTTCAGAATTGTCCTCAGATATTCAGGTTCCTTTAATAGACCTTGGTCTACATCCTCAATTTCCACTTCGAAGGCCACTAGAAAAAAAAAACATGAAACATCCAAGAAGAATTTTGCTTCCAAATATAAAAGTAGCTCTCAATATTGCATATAGCCTATTCGTTTTGAAGAGTTTCGTGTTCCTGAGTGACTCAAAATACGGGTTGTCACTAGTTGCGCACAAGCACTGGAACAGCTCAGGAGCATGAAACTCCTCAAAACAATTACTATCATAATGTGGTATCCTACCTGGTAAAAATCTGCCCATTTCTTCATCATCCATCTCTATAATGTGATCCCCAAAAACTTCAAAACCAGGTTCTCCTTCAGCGTTGCCTATTGTTCGATCCTCTTGAGCCGAGGAATGGACTTCAGAACCAAGTTCTTTTTCATCGTTGTTAATGTCTTGACCTGAATACATTCAGATATGTGAATATTATTTGTATATGCTGAGTACTTTGACGTGATCCTACTTTCATTCATTTTTTATGTTATGTGAAAAGCTCAAGATTGATTTAGGTTTAAACATTAAATTACTCACCTGAAGTCTCAGATGCATTATTAGGTAGAAACAATGTTGGTATTGAACCTTCGCTCGAAAAAGAATGGTTCCTTTTAAATGGAAAATACATTCTGGCCCAAAATGAATATTGCCTATTCTCTTTTTTTTCAGGATGTCCACCTGCTGACTACCATATCCGAACGTCCAATATTAATTATCCATTTTCTAAATAGCTAAATATAACCAAAGATTATAAACATTTAGAATAACGATCTAAATTATTCAACTAATCATTCCATGAAAATTTTTCAACTCACCGCTTTATCTCTCGGAAATCTACGCATTTGAGCCATACTAAATGTGTTTGTGCATATGGTACATAGCATATTAGCGTCTAATTAATAATTATAAGTTAATATTGCAAATAAAAAAAACGATGAACACGCTGAACGCTGGAATCAATATGGCGTTACGAAGTTTGTAAACAATCTTCTTCGAAATTGTGTCGCCCGAGACCTCACACGAGTGGCGACGGAACTAACTGCCCCCCACCACTCGCAACAGAATGCAACGAATTTAGCAAGGGAGATTCCGGCCCATGGTGTTACCCCCTACAGAAAGTGCTACGCAGCATCTTCAACCAGCGTTCACTCAAGCAGGGTTACCCAGAAGACGCATGAAATGGACCAGTTGTATGCTTGAAACGATCATGCGCATCTACTATAAAATAACAAGCATGGGTCAAGAACTAACTGGATACAGACAACGGTTATTCGATTAATTCAAAGGATTTTTTCCAGACCTACAGGTAACTGAACAGAGGATAGCTGATCAGTATCGAGTGATCCTTAAAAACAAACTTATCTCAGAAGATAGGATGCAGAAAATAGAAAATGAAGTTGTGAATAAAATGAACCGAATAATTGAAGAACACAAAACTTATGAAAACATAGATCACAACAGCGAAACAACAAGAGAAGGAAGTACAACGGAACTACAATTACCGCTCCAAGAAGATATCGTCATGGATGAAGAGACGCAGACTGGAAGCACACCATCTAAGGTTAATTCTTCGGAAGAAACTGCCAATCAAATTTCGAACGGAGAACGACGAGCTCTGTTGAAACGTCTGCAATCAGCAATGTACTGATTATTCAGCGAATACAACGGCACCGATCCAGTCTCCAGACCAACACAACCCTGATCAGATTATCCAAAAAGCTTGTGGTCTTTCTCAAAATGATGAACATTATGTCATATTTCCTTTCAATGGCAACACAACTGGAAACAATCCGTCTCGGCCTTTATTGTGCCACAACAAATGTAGTGGAAGGGCTGGCCATGAATGTACAGATCCACTATACATACATTGTGAACACCTGTATATTGCGAGTTCTACTTGAACTCTGCGCATTCTACATATGTAACATAAAATGTAAAGATATCAGAGACAGTCGATTGATGACAATAAAACTGTACGCATACAACACTTATTAGTTTTAATTCAGAATATTAAAAGTTTAAACAATAAAATTTCTTTATGTGAAGAACAGTGTTCCAAACCAAGACAGCACACGATTCAACCCTGTCTACAAGCTCGCCTAACTCACTGGCAAAGAAGGCTGAAGGAAAAATTTCAACGGTATCGGCAGGACATAGGAAGGCTGACACAATATGAAATCAGAACAATCAAGCTGAAATCGTTGGTGGAATCAATTATCTATCGAAATCACAAGCACTCCAGCTATAAAGAAGAAAACACAACAGCAGAACAGTGCATCAACGCACTGATAAAAACTCAGTGTCTTTGAAAAACTGGATAAAAATTTCTACAGACATCTGGATGGAAAACAACAGAACACCCCAAACATGGAGGTATTTTGAACCAAACAAATGTCAACACCTACTACTTACAACAAAAATGCCGAGTGGATAAAAAACGAAGAGAAAACTCAAACCACCACCGAACAAATGCCCCTCACAGTCATCACACAACAAGAGCTTTCGGACATGTTCAAATAAATGGACAACTGGAAATCACCTGGACCAGACGGGCTCCACAGTTTTTGGCTGAAAAAATTCAACTGTTTACATAGTTATTCAACTAAGGCAGTGACTGAAATTCTAAGCTGTCAAGAGAGTAGGTCCTCCGTTCTGACAGAGGGCAACTTATATTCTGCCGAAAAATCACCAAAGTACAGACGATCCAGCAACGTTCAGGTCAGTGACTTGCCTGCCAACTATGTACAAGCTTATAACATCTTGCATTACTCGTCGAATATACTCCCATTGTGAACGAAATTATATAATTGCATCGGAACAGAAAGAATGCTGCAGGGGTGCAATGGGATTCAATGAACAACTGATAATCGACTTTATAATCTGCAACCAAGCCCCTAAGAAGAGGAGGAATTTGTTCACGGCTCATCTAGACTACAAGAAAGCTTTCTACTCCATGCCGCATGAATGGCTCATAAAAGTTTTAGAGATTATTAAAGTAGATCCGAGAATGGTAAACTTTCTCAAAACAGTTATGTCAACTTGGCGCACTTACATCGAAATCAGCAAAACAGACATAAGAACTGGTACAGTGTCCATCAAGAGAGGAATTTTTCAAGGAGACTCTTTACTCCTCACAAGAAATGTCGATTTTGTTCAGAAATCGCTGGTTCAAGTGATATAAAGTGTAAAAATTATGTTTGTGATACAATAGTTCATAGCAAGTGCTTGGATGCTATTGGGTCGTTTTTGCGGACAAAAATAACTACTTTTGTCAAAAATGTCTGGTTTTAACTGTGGATGTCAAAACAAATGAAACAAGTTCTGATAACGTTTCTAGTACAGAAATTGTGCTTCTAAAGAAAGAAGTTGAATGTCTAACCCGTAAAATAGTTTTATTGGAAAATTTTGTATCTGAGCTCGAATTTTCAGATAATATCTAAAAGGCCCGTATCCGCAGAGCGAGGCTGCTCGCTGCGAATGCCTCATGGCGCATGTTTGGCTTGGTCTCGGACTGTGGATACCGGAGTTGCTCGACTCAAATTGTGCGACGCGAACGCCTCACAGCTAGCGAGCCCAGCATCCACAGTCCGAGGCCAAGCCAAACATGCGCCTCGAGGCATTCGCAGCGATCAGCCTCTCACTGTGGATAAGGGTCTCAAAAAAACGAAAGATATTCCAAATGAAAACACCGGCAGGTCACTAATGTCGACCTCAGATGACTCAGCGCCGTTATCATTTGTGTCGGTGAGAGACCGGCGGAATTCCCACGTGCTACTGAAGGAAACAACTAATAAAAATATAGATAACTTTGCTGTAGAAAAGGAGAATCGAAAGTCAATCCATGGTCTGCGAGTGCTCTTGTTTTGGGAACTAAGAGAATAAGGGATGGAATTGTAATATCTTGCGGTGACAATGATTCCTTAGAAAAAATGAAATCGACTATTAATAAGCAAACGAGTGGCGTCTTCGAAGTCTCAGTGCCGAACAAGTGGAGGCGGCGTACTATTGTTTATGGAGATGATTCATGCTCGGCAGATGAACCCTACTTGCTCACAAATATGATCAAAACAAATAATTTGAACTATTCGTTGGACGATATAAAGATTGTAACCAAGATTAAAAGTGCAGATGGTTTCAATCCAATTATGGAGCTAACTCCAGCTGTGTTCAAGAATATTATCGGGAAATGGTTTGTTTATTTTGGTTGGTCTAAGTGTAAAATAAGAGAACATTTCAGTTCGATAAGATGTTATCGGTCATTACCGACAGAAATGTGAGAGTGAATGCGATTTGTGTCCCATGTGTTCAGGTCAGCATGGCAAGAATAAATGTGAATAGAGAGAAATATGCTGTTCGAATTATAAGTTTTCAGATTACAAACTACTTCTTGTGTCACATAGCAGATACCTCGTTCTCCTTAAACTATATCGTTTTGCTCAAAATGTCACATTATTTTTCCAGACAGAGTTATCATTCAAGCAAAATTTTCTTGAATGATAAATCCGTTTGGAAAAATAATATTGAATGCTAAATGAATTTCTGCTTATTTTAAAACGGCATAACGACATAAAAATCAAATTTGAACATGATATTATGGATCAATTTTGTCGAACGATTCAGCAGTGTGTTTGAAATTGATTTTACTAAATCCAGGATATTAGAGAAGGAAAATATTGAAATATATACCAAAGATGCAACCAAGTTGAAAATAGATACCTGTCCTAAAGCGTATTGTTGTTTGATTTACGAAATCTCTTTTCTCCTCTTTCATTATTATGGCTTTAATATACAGACTATAGATTGAGGTCATTTTATTCTGGTACCTACTTATCACAAAATTTCACTTATTTCAGTTTAAGTGAGTATTAAATGACCATTTCGAAATTATGATTCTATCAATGAAATGAATTGAAACGATTATTTTGATTAACAATTTCAAAAATATTGTTGAGAATATCTTCCCGATAGATCAACACGGTGTGTCCCCATTTCAAGAGGATTTGAAAGAGTGTTTGCAAAGATAGGTGTTATGTTTCAGGAAACCGAACGCTCTCGTATTGCCGTCCTTAAAGACAGATGCCGTATCTACAGACGCCATCAAAGCGAGATACTTGAGCTCAAAGTTTTTTCTATAGCCCTCACTCCGTTTTAGTTTGAACAAAAAAGTCATGCCTATAAAAATATATTGAGGCTGAAAGAATTCAAACACCAACAGACTTCAATGAAAAAAATCACATGCGTCATTTTATGCTAAATTTTTCGTGGGCTATACAAGACAAGAATGCCGTATGTGCAAGAATTTTCTTCTTGACTGACTAATATTTTGTTGGTATGAAATGTTCGATTTTTCGTCCAATGCTATCGAATTGGTCAACTTGTGAACAATAAAATCCATCCTCAGTTATCACTCCGACATTCTGCATATTATCAAAGGCTTTCACCAAATTCTGATTATTGTCGGTGTTGTTCTCACAGAGAGCCATCGAAAAAAATTTTTTCGATCTACTTGACATATTTGTTCCTAGTAATATGTATGTGTGAATAATTGCTTACTTGCTGATATTATTTTACACAAACATAAATTAAATATTTTCAAAATCTCGTGAAAATAACTACACGTTCATTCTGAAAAAATAATTCACACAACTGAATGCAAATTGTAATACTCCTCAAGAATATGGCTCGTTTTCTTAGAACAAATGCGGTATCTAACATGTCCTAACTGAAAACGCCGTTAATGCATATACGCGGAAGTATATACAGCATTTGTGTTTAGTAAAACGCAAGTACGGCATATTCTGTTAGGATACACCACAACTTTTTCACATGCGGCTGAATAAAAGAGTAGGTTTTTGATAAATTGAGCAAGTATACGGCATTTATGCTTAGAAGAAAAAGGTAAATTAATCTGTCACGAACCCAATGAGACAAAAATCTAAAAATAAAATTATTTTGTATGTACGGCATCTGTTCTTAGAACGACAGCGTAGGTAAAATACTTCGGCAGCTTTGGAAAAGAAGGTGAAAGCTTGATTCTTATATTTATTACAAGTTTTTCTTCGTCAAAATATTTAAAATGAACTTTTTTCATTTTGTAGAAAAGGAAAACAGAACTTATATCTTTACTGTTTCAGTTGACATATGGAAAAAACATCGAAAATTGGTCACTCCTGCTTTCAGCCAGAAATTATTGAATTCGTACCTGCCGATTTTTTCAGAAAAATGTGATATTCTGATAGAAATTCTGGAGAAACATGTTGGAGAAAAGGATATCCATATCACAGAACTCTTATCAAATTATGCAGCGGACACGATATGCAGTAAGATACGTTTATTATTTTATGATTTCGAAAGGAAACAATTGTAGTTGATTATGTATACAAAATGTTCACAAAGCAGCATGTTTGCAAGCTTCATGAGAATTTTTATTTGGTTTTTACTCTAATCTTATAAGTCATGGATTGGTCAATTCTTCATAGCTCTTGCACTTCCTGTATAACTGGGATGAATTTCATACAACCGTTTAAATCAGTATGTGTATTTGATCTTAGATTTTATTCAAGCTAAGTACAAAATATGAACAGTTAGTTAACCTTCATTGACGAATTTGCTGAATGCTCTCTTGAATTTCGTGTACAATATTCATGACTTGACATCATTAAAAATGGCAATTGTTTAAATGTTCACATGGAGTTACGAAAATTTTACAATTTTCTTCATGAGTTTTTTAAAATTATGAAGAACAGTTCAATAAAACTCAAACTGGTTCAGATGCCAACACGTAGGAATGCTTCAAAAGGGCCCGCTCTCTTCGAGAATGCGCTCAGTAGGTATGGTAATTTTTCAATATCATTTTCGAATTCAAAGACAAGTTGTCCCGAAATTAAGGCAACAAAATTCAACCAGCGATTGCAGAGACGAAATTAATATTTTTCATAGTAAGTTTTCCAAAAGTGCAACATTTTATCAATGAAATTATTACTTTCATTCGTTATCAAATACTTATCATCAAATTATTCTATGAAGTTATCATCAAGTCTGATTTTTTCAGAAAAATTCGAAAATTTATACAAAGTAAACAAGTTTAAAAATAGGATGAAAAACTGCTTATGGAATTCAACGCGATAACCATATGTCCGCCCTTGATCGATAAGATTAAAAATTCGCCAGATTCCATTAATCCATTCGAAGATTCTGATCATTGAATAATATTTCGTGGGATTGGAATATTTTTGGAAATAAGACACTATGTCATTCCTTCAAGCGACGTTTCGCAACTTTATTTGTTGCTTCTTCAAAAATATTAGGATTATCTATGGCAGTGACCAACATAAATTGCTGAAGAAATGGTCAAATGACCTGGTGAAGTTGGCTTCGTTGAAGAACAGACGCATATTCTTGTTGCAATGTAGATCTAGAAATATTTTCCCCAAGCACATAGCACACAACATTGGTTGTCTTATACCCCTACTAACTGAGAAACATCCTTTCGAGACCAGAGTTGAGAACATTCCAAAATATTTCAAGAAAACTATTTTAAATGTAGAAATTGATACAACCATATGGAAATATAATAAACTACTACATTCAATTGAGCAAACCATTTGTCGTTTGAGAGTACTTCTACAAGAGGACATACTCCGAGAAGCTCAAAATATTAACAACAACACTTTCTCGTGGAAAATCATGAGGGGTTCGTATACAACTACACAAATACCCAGTGCAGTCAAAAGGACTTTAGCCCTAGGACCAAATTTCAGTTTGCCCCTAAAAAAGGAGCACATCCCTATAAATAATATAATCAAAGACTTAGAATACTGCATTGCAAATCATGAAGGGGACGAAATGGAGAGGAATAACCTGAGAGCACGCACGACCAACATTTTAACCAACTTTTATTTAACCTATGAAATGCCAAAAACACAAAATGGACTAATGAGAGACGTCATTGAAACAAGAATATTCTTGAAAAACCATGAAAATATATTGGTAGGTAAGGCCGACAAAGGCAATTCCATGGTCGTAATGCTGAGAAGTGAATATGAAGAAAAAATGAATGGAATGCTCGCAGACAACAAAACATTTAAATTAGTTTTAAAAGACCCAACCAGAATTTACCAAAATCGAGTCAACAAATCTGCAATTTACCTACTTCTTCAAGTAGGATAAATTGACATGGTACAGAACAAAAAGATAACGACTCACAATTCCGTTTCACCCAGAATTATATGGTCTCAGAAAAACTCTTAAGTATTCTTTCCCCCTTAGACCCATTGTCAGCTGTATCAACGCACCTTCCTATGGAACAGCAGTGTTCCTTCATAACATCCTCCTACCTCTGACCATCACTTTCACGTATAAAGTCAAGAATTCTTTCGAATTTGTCAACAATCTGAAAAATGAAAAGCTGCCACCTAATTACAGATTAGTTTCCCTGGATGTAACATCGTTGTTCACGAACATACCAAAAGTCTAAGAGTGATCAAATAAAGGAGGAAATTTATCTCAGCCTACACTAACATTCCACAAATAAAAATAAAAATAAAAGGCTGTTCGGGGAGGTGATTGAGTTTTGTCTGGAGTCCAGCTTTTTCGTGTTCATGGAAAAATTCCACCTTCAGTTGGAGGGCAGCGCCATGGAAAACCCTGTGAGCCCTGTGATTACCGACATTGTCTTGGATGAGTTGGTTTCTGCCGTGATAGAGAACCTGGAGTTCATAATACTTTTTTTCTGGTTATATGTGGACGATTCAAGAACAGCCATACTCGAAGGATACGAGGACATCGTTCCTAATTGCTTCAACTCATACCACCCAAACTTACAATTCACTATAGAAAGAGAAAAGGCCAAAAAAATTACGTTTTTAGACGTAAAAGTAGTCTATACTAATATTATAAAGAGGAAAGATTTGTATGTTTGTGTGTTTGTGGATTTGTGGGTTTGTGGGTTTGTGGCGTTGATACGAGTTAACTCATAAACTACTAGACCGATTTCAATAATTCTTTCACCCTTAGAATGCTACAATATCCCTGAGTAACATAGGCTATACTTTTCACCGAGAAAATTAAGGAAACCTACTACAACTTCAATGATAATAAATATGAGTACCAAAATCAGCTATTTTCAGGTGCGCTGCAAAAACCGTAAGGGACCCCGCAGACTGCAGACTTTTAATCGGCCGATAGTTTAGTTGAGTTGGGCTGAAAGTGCGCACACCGAGCAACTTAACTTAGTTGGCTCGGTGTGCGCACTTTCAGCCCAACTCAACTAAACTATCGGCCGATTAAAAGTCTGCAGTCTGCGGGGTCCCTAAGACGTACATGGAAACAATGTTTGACGAAAATGTACCTCTTCAATAGTTCTACAGAAAAGTCCGCGATAGTATATATCTATCTTTCAAGGTTTACTCGGTATTACCTTTTAAAGGTATCCAAATGTTTCTCAAAATTATGCATTATTTGGGAGTATTTTTTTATGAATACGCTATTGATCCTTATCCAATTAAATACGTCGTTCATCCCCAGTATTTAATTTAGAACGAAATTGCCTTTTACATCATTCAATTATGATGAATACATCAAAAGTTATGGCAGGTTGAAGATGAAATCGCAACAAAATGCGTTTCCGAGCACGATACACAAACACCGGTATGCCGACGCGCATCGAGATGTGACGTCACTGCGGAGCATTTCCATTGCATTTGCGGGATGGAAGTGTTAGAACTCGAGGGAATGATTGGAATAATGCAATTAATCGCAAGTTTCATTGAAAATGCAATCAACTAACTATTTCAAATGAAATTTCTTCGATGTCTTTGTTTGATGATCCTGGAATATATCAATGAAGTTGTATAAATATGGATGTTAGTGCAAAGTATTTACGAGTATTTGTTAATAGAGAATAAATTATTCAAGTTTCATTTAAAAACTTCGAATAAATGAAAATATTTTTATCATATTTAGGAAATTTCTTTGAATTTCATTTATAATTCGTGAATGTGGAAAGTTTTTGTCCATTTTTTTCTTCATATTCTGAAAACTGATCTTCTTATTCAGATCCCGGTGTCTTAAGTTGGTACGGATTGTGCTCAAGCAAAGAATAACATCGAATGGAAGCTGAATATCATTTTTCAGTTTTGCAACCGTGTTATCTGCTAACATTTTGAAAATATTTTTTTCAAAGTACCTACATACAGAAAGGATACTTCCGACTTCGGAAAGCAAAAGTACCTTATTTCGGTTCCCTTTGTAACTCTACTGTAATTCTTACAGCCAAAACTGCGCAATTAGGCATGATTGCAGGTATTATTACAATAATAATATAACTCCACTGTCATTTCGCCAAATAATTCGTCTTTTACGTATTCATATAGAATGAGTCTAAGAGCCCGTGGGCGGCTACCTGCATGTATTTGACCAGACCTGGGTTTTTGTACATTGAGGCCCCTATACCTATACCTACTGTACATGAGGTGGAGACTCACTAAGCCCAAAGCGGTGGACCCGGCTAGTGCGCAGGTAGGAAAGGTATCGATTTTTGGTGAATTTTAAATGCATTTGACCATGTCTGCCGTTTGAAATCTTAAATATATTATTATTATTATCGGAAAATAAATATGGCAGACTCTATGATCTACGAACTACCGTTGCCTGGCAACGAATATTAATATCCTTAGAACAGTGCCATTTCCCTACTTAATACCTACGTCGGTTCGAGTCCCAACTGAGTTTCACTGATTTTTTTTGTATAAATTCATCTAGAATGTTTGGACATGCCAATAATTCAATTATTTCGACTCTAGAATTCAAAACAAATTTTTTTCAATATTTCAGAGGTCTGAACGAAACATTTGAATGACTGTAATAACGAAACCGTTCGATATTTTACAATTCTGTTTTCACATTCGTGATTGATAATTCAAGAAGTACAATTGTACAAAATTTCATTCATTTCGAGTGAAATATTTTCATCGCTGTGGACATGTAAAAAAAAATTTGTGTTCGATTTTTGAGAAAAATTTTTTCGCAGAAATTCTTAGAAAATTGTGTTCATTCAGAAAATAAAAGTCAATTTGACAAACGCAAAAAAAAATTGGAACATTGCAGGTCTTCCGCCATTTTGTATTTTTTTTTCGGAGTTCGTCAACTTTTCTGAATAGAGAACCCAAAAATACATAGATTTGACCAGAAACCGTTCCTTTAAGTGTTGTACATAACTGACCACACTCATAAGAAACTTGCTCAAAAATGACGTTTGACACCCTGTATCTCGCTTATGCTTCGAAAACTGGATATATTGTATAAGGCAAAAATGATTCTCCCGATTTCCTCTACACGAAAATATATGTTTGTCCAGTTTATGATGAAACACCCTGTATACTTTATTTATCATCAATTTTATGAACTTTAGTATGTAGAGAACAAAAATAATTAATTTCTTTAAATACAGAGATACAGTAATATATAAGTGAGTTAAATTGATGTAAAACAGCGATCGTAATACATAAACATCTGACCGGGTAGTAGGTAAGACTTTGTTATCTGCTGATGAGTGTACTCAATAAAGACGTCTGCCGTTATTAATATAAGTTTTTAAGACTATAATGAATAATATATTTCAATGGCAGATCTGGTCAAATACTTTCAAAATTTTATTTTTTTAGCACTTTCAAAACTGTCTGCCACAATGTTAACCGCGCGATAATGGTCTGCCATATTTATTTTTCGATAATAATAATAATATATTTTAAGATTTCAAAACGGCAGACATGGTCAAATGCATTTAAAATTCACCAAAAATCGATACCTTTCCTACCTGCGCACTAGCCGGGTCCACCGCTTTGGGCTTAGTGTGTCCCCACCTCATGTACAGCAGGTGTAGGGGCCTCAATGTACAAAAACCCAGGTCTGGTCAAATACATGCAGGTAGTTGCCCACGGGCTCTTAGACTAGTAATCCAATATATCGCACCCCCGGTGCGACACTGTCACTTATGCAAAAAATGCAAAATTGAGTTAAATATGTATTAGTTGTCCTAAAGCACCCCTTTACTTGGTGCAATAACGTTACTTCTGTAGTACGCATAGTTTCCTAAGAGGGCTACAGTGTCTTTGTGGTTTTGGCGCGAAACACGTTTAAGGGAGCTACACTGTTACTAAGGTATTTGTGTCATAATATTTTCTAGATTCTGGAGCAATAGTGACCCAAGATGCAGTAGTTGTGACATTATTTCTCCAATTTTAAATATTTTTGAACTACATCAATGAAAAACTGTTAAAAAAATTATGTTCATTTCGAAGAGTTTCTGATTATTTTGTTAACAACTGTGCATTATTTGATTTGAAATAAAAATCAGTAAACATTTTGTACTCGTTTTTTCATAACTCAGTGTGACACAACTACAGTTATAATTTTTCGATAGTGCCAAAACGTCACTTTTGAGAGGGTTGAAATGTTTAATAATCGTATAGTAAATTTTTTACGGTATGTAGTGATCATTATTCAACCAAAAGTGAAGTTAAAAGTTGACATTGTAGTAAAAGCTATTTGTCTCATCTCTATCTTCTATAGTTATTGTTTTGTGACATGTCAAAGTTTAAAAAGCTTCTCCTGAGAAACTACATTTCTGCATAAGTGACAGTGTCGCACTGGGGTTGCGATATGGCAAACGCTCAAACTTCTACTTCTACTCTGCTCCTCAATGACGTAGATGAGCCGGACGAGTTTAGACCCAGAATCTTATCTTATCTGGCAAACCGGTGTCAGTTTATCGTGTCTCCGAGGTAGGCACTAGGCGGGTAGGAGAAGGTACCGAAGTGTGAAAGGGGGGCATGCATATCTATATAAGAGGTGGCCGCGTGGATAAGATTTCAGACATACAGTCGACTCCAATGGAGTCGATTCCACTCCATACTCACTGGAAGCTAACTTAATCGTATATTTCGTCTCCTTTCATAGCATATATTTTATTGTTGCAGTTGAAAAGTTCTTTTCAGAACTACTTTTGAATTCTTTTATTCGTTACTTTTTCTTATTGAGTATTTAGAAAAATACATCTGAACAAAATGCCCGCAAAAAAAAGGTCGCAACTATACAAACATAGTTCCCAATCGAGACTATTGAAAAAACGTCGTATTGGTGAATCTCCTTCAAAGAATTCCGATTGTCTCTCTGGTCAGAGAGAGTACGGGTCGCAATCGCGAGCGAGAGAATCTAGCACCGAACGTGCGCCTTGCTGAAAAAAGAGCAGGAACCTCGCAAGCAAGGGCAAGGGAAGGTAGCTCCGAACGTTCACTTCGCCTTGCAGAACAAAGTGCCCGATCTACGCAGCTACGCGAACGACAATCGAGCACTGAACGCTCTAAACGCCTTGCTGAAAAAGAGCAGGAACCTCTCAAGCAAGGGCAAGGGAAGGTAGCTCCGAACGTTCAATTCGTCTTGCAGAACAAAGTGTCCGATCTACGCAGCTACGCGAACGACAATCGAGCACTGAACGCTCGCAACGCCTTGCTGAAAAAAGAGCAGGAACCTCGCAAGCAAGGGCAAGGGAAAGTAGCTCCGAACGTTCACTTCGCCTTGCAGAACAAAGTGCCCGATCTACGCAACTACGCGAACGACAATCGAGCACTGAACGCTCGCAACGCCTTGCTGAAAAAAGAGCAGGAACCTCGCAAGCAAGGGCAAGGGAAAGTAGCTCCGAACGTTCACTTCGCCTTGCAGAACAAAGTGCCCGATCTACGCAACTACGCGAACGACAATGAAGCACTGAACGCTCGCAACGCCTTGCTGGAAATAGAGCAGGAACCTCGCAAGCAAGGTCAAGGGAAAGTAGCTCCGAACGTTCACTTCGCCTTGCAGAACAAAGTGCCAGATCAACGTAGCTACGCGCACGACAATCGAGCACTGAACGCTCGAAACGCCTTGCTGAAAAAAAACAGGAACCTCTCAAGCAAGGGCAAGGGAAGGTAGCTCCGAACGTTCAATTCGTCTTGCAGAACAAAGTGTCCGATCTACGCAGCTACGCGAACGACAATCGAGCACTGAACGCTCGCAACGCCTTCCTGAAAAAAGAGCAGGAACCTCACAAGCAAGGGCAAGGGAAAGTAGCTCCGAACGTTCACTTCGCCTTGCAGAACAAAGTGCCCGATCTACGCAACTACGCGAACGACAATCGAGCACTGAACGCTCGCAACGCCTTGCTGAAAAAAGAGCAGGAACCTCGCAAGCAAGGGCAAGAGAAAGTAGCTCCGAACGTTCACTTCGCCTTGCAGAACAAAGTGCCCGATCTACGCAACTACGCGAACGACAATCGAGCACTGAACGCTCGCAACGCCTTGCTGAAAAAAGAGCAGGAACCTCGCAAGCAAGGGCAAGGGAAAGTAGCTCCGAACGTTCACTTCGCCTTGCAGAACAAAGTGCCCGATCTACGCAACTACGCGAACGACAATGGAGCACTGAACGCTCGCAACGCCTTGCTGGAAATAGAGCAGGAACCTCGCAAGCAAGGGCAAGGGAAAGTAGCTCCGAACGTTCACTTCGCCTTGCAGAACAAAGTGCCAGATCAACGCAGCTACGCGCACGACAATCGAGCGCAGAACGGTCGCAGCGCCTTGCCGAAAATAGAGCTAGAAATTCACGAACGTGTACACGAGAATCTAGCGCCAAACACTCACAGCGGCTTACGGCACAGATAGTCAGGCAAGAGTCGTTAACTGTGAGGCGGAATAGAATTTCAGCTCATAGCAATAGATCAGCATTCAGTTCCGACCCACAAATTGATTATGCTCATCAGAACAGCATCCAAATCGGAGAAATGAATAAAATTTGTCCCAAATGTTTTGCTAAAAAATAGACTGATGAAGCGAACGGTATGTGTTGATCATCAGGAAAAGTTATTCTTCCTAACATCCAAGAGCCACCAGAAGCAATGAAAAGCCTTCTGACAAATAATCACATGTTATCTGCGCATTTTATGAAAAACATGCGTAGATACAATAGTCTTTTTCAGATGACTTCGTTTGGGGCGAAAGAAATCAGAGAGGGAAATTTCATGCCCACCTTCAAGGTGGAAGGGCAAGTTTATCATCTTATAGGTAGTATTCTACCACCATCTGGTCAAAGTCCTCAATTTTTACAGACTTATTTTATTTCCGATGCTGACCAATTATCATTCCGATCAAACATGGCCCCCATGCTGAGAGAGTTGTTTGTGGTTATATTATTATTCTGTTTCCCCTCGGAACCTCTTAAATTATGGGAAACTTTTAAAGACGATTTGTGCCAAGATATCAGACATATAGCTCAACAAAGAGGTCAAGATTGTGACGTATATAACGAAGGCTTGATTCAGATAGAGAACAAAATTTTAGAACTTAAAGATGAAAATTTAAGAGATTTTGGATTACCTTCTCCAAATCGCACTCAAAATGTAGTTGATGCCATTGGCATATTCCATGACGATATCAGCGCCAAGGTGGCGAGAATCGAAGCTGAGCTAAGATAGTAGTATGTTGTTTTGGACGGATAAGTCATTGGAGTTTCATCGAAATTTTTACGAATAATCTGAAAATTAATATGGAGTTGGAATCTTTGTGGAATTATTTTGTGATTTAATCAATATTTCAATCATTTTATCACTAATATTCAAGTGTTTAATCAATATAAAGGTTACAAGTCAGTAAGTCTAGTTGTAGATGTTGTCAATCTTAAACTATATGAAAAAAATTTTCTTGCAGTTCATTTATATTGTACATGTATACACGTATATGAAGTGAAGTGCAGCCGTTAGAATTTCTGGAAATTTTGAAAGTTTTAACCTTTAATTCTAGAGCGCCAGTAGGAGAAGTTCGAGAAGAAGTTCTGAAGGCATGTCATATAATAATGTGTTGGAAAACAAATTGTGGGTCCAGTTTCATAGACATTTGCTCTTTGTTTTTAAAAACTATTGCCCTTGTCCTTAATACAGAACCTCATGAAATTGATGGACCATTGATTGTGGAAAGTGATAAAGTAAAACAAAACTAATATGCACGAAATGTTCTTGTTAAGATGGAGTGAGGAGGAACTGTAAACATATCATTACAGTTGTTTTAATTAGATTGATCAGGTACATGATGTTCCTATTCATCCATGACAGAATCATGTCGAGACTCATGGTTTTTTCTCCTTTCTTGCTGCATGTTTCTTTATCGGGGAAAAACTTTCTAAACTTGAAGAAATATCACATACAGAATTGAAGTGCTTATGGAATTAGCAGAAGGCTGGTGTAAGAAAATAAGGGTTCATCTATAGAAAATATGCCTTGCTTAAAAAACAAATTTGCTGTATCGTCCTATAGTATAAATCAAGAAGATAATAGATATGTAGAAATATTTTATGAACTCTTTACCAACTCTGCAATAGCCAAGTACAGGTTTGTGGAATAATATGTTGTATGTGTACCTTGATTTTAAATGATCCTAAGAAGTAGAGATCGCTTGTCTTAATCTGCTGTAATATCAAAACCTTCGATACAAATTCTGACGTAAGAGGTTAAAGCGGCAATATGAATTACTTTCCTATATTTATTGGAGTAAATAAGACACAAGCCTTTCTTCAACTATTAGTTTCCTTCCAAACTCGTTTTCAAGATATATTTTCATTTGGTTTCCTGAGGGAAGAAGTGATAACTATAAACTAAAGTGTGCAATTTTTTCGCCCATAAATTGCATGGGAGCACACAACAATAGTCATTTCTGATAGAAAATCATGTTCAAGAAGATAACAATTTCAATTTTCCCTTGAATTTTTCTTCTAAACAAAAGTTTATGAACTATTACGAAAGTATTACACTGAAATACGTTCCGCTTTGTTTACTACTATCTTAGCTCTATTTCGATTTCAACCGCTAGAGTGCGTATCGCTGGTCAGCAGAAGCCAATACCGTGCCGTATTTATGATTTCGAGGAATTGACAGTATTTGTTAACTCAAATGTAGCCAAGTTGGTGGCAGATCAAAAAATAGCCTTCGATGCTATAATTTCAAGTGTGGAAAATAATAGTGGTCGACTATTTTTTTTAGATGCACCCGGAGGAACAGGGAAAACCTTTTTTGCTAACTTAGTTCTGGCAAAAGTTCGACAATCGGGTAGAAAAGCGCTGGCAGTGGCATCTTTCGGAATTGCTGCGACCCTTTTAAATGATGGCAAAACTGCTCACTCCACCTTCAAATTGCCACTAGCTGTATCTTTAGAACAGCTGTCTGTATGCTCAATCCGCAAGAATGGTCTACTGGTAAAGCTCTTACAGAACACGTCACTGATTATTTGGGATGAGTGCACCATGAGCCATAGAGCTCATATAGAAGCAGTAGACCACACATTGAAAGATTTAAGAAACTCAGGCGATATTATGGGGGGCGTTACTTTTGTTTTAGCTGGAGATTTTCGTCAAACACTTCCGGTTATAACGAGAGGTATACGTGCCGACGTAATAAAAGCGTGCCTAAAATCATCACCTTTGTGACAATCGATTGAAACTCTCAATTTGCGCACGAATATGAGAGCATATTTGAATGATAACCACGGTGATCATTTCTCACAAAACCTACTTAACTTGGAGAGGGAACATTGCCATCCTCAAATGCGCATACTAATCAAGTACTGTTGAATACTAATTGGCTCAACCTGTTCACAGTCTGGAAATTCTATTAGACATGATCTATCCAGATATAGAAAATCTCAGACAAAAAAATTTCAACTGGTTCTGTTCGAGGGCAATAGTGTCACCGAGAAACGATTCAGTGAATGAAATAAATAATATAATTATGAAAAAAGTACCAGGTGATTTCAAATGTTACAAATCGATTGACACTGTGTGCAACATTGAAGATAGAGTTCATTACCCACAAGAATTTTTGAATTCTCTCAATCCTGCCGGCTTGCCACCGCACGAATTGACATTAAAAGTAGGTACCCCCATTATGTTATTGAGGAATTTAAGCCCCCCCCCCAGTATGTGTAATGGCACAAGATTTGTGACAAAGGAATTGCGAGTCAATGTCATTGTAGCAACAATTATCACCGGCCCGGCGGCTGGACAGCTTGCTCACATTCCACGGATCCCAATGATACCAACGGGTTTGCCTATACCTTTTAAAAGGTTACAGTTTCCTGTAAAGATATCATTTGCCATTACAATAAATAAATCGCAGGGACAAACCTTCTCTATAGTTGGCATCGACCTAAGAAAAGATTGCTTCTCTCATGGGCAATTATATGTTGCCCTTTCTCGAGTTGGCTCTCCTGAAAACCAATATGTTTTGTTGCCAAGTACGAATACCACTGCCAACATAGTTTACAGTGAAGCTCCAAGATGAAAATAAAGAAGTAGAAGTACATGTTTTGAATCAATGAATCCTTGAAATAATAAAAATTATATGTTGCCCTTTCTCGATTTGCCTCTCCTCAAAACATCAGAGAGACTAACTGGTAAAGAACAGCTAGAGGTAGAGAGAGTGTAAAAGAAGAAGCGAGGCCTATATCTAGTAGTGGATTTTGAGGGGCTGATTGAGAAGAAGAAATGTAAAAATTCAGAACAGTTTCATAGGCAAAATAAATGTTTTACATCTGATCTTCGTTGATCGCAAAATGTTAAACAAATTTCTACCCAAGCGAAGCTGGGGCGGGTTTCTAGTTAGGATATAAAGTGGCGAACTAATGACAAACTGGTTCACAAAAACGACCAGTTCGGGTAGAATCTCAAAATAATCACTCTAATAATCCCATTTGTCAAAAAGTAGCAGTGGTTATAGGTCTATTAAACAGAAAGGTGAATCTAAGCAATTGTTCCTACCACGCCGCCAACATAAATGAAATTAAAACGAAAAAAAAAGAACAATGATCCCAGAACCTTCGTGAGTCAGTGCATATCTAGGTTTTTCGCCGAAATCGAACGTACTGAGAACTCGGAAACAGCTTCAAATACCAAATATTTCAGGTTTCCTTTTGTGAATAACTTGTCACAGAATATAAACAGTGTTCTCGGACAGAACACTCAATTGGCTCGAATAAACCAACATAAAAATGACTGCAAGAATCATAATCAGACCAAAAATAATTAATCCGCGCTAGCAGTACATCACTTCGAGACCGGTCATAATTTCAACTTTGAAGGGACGACAGTTTTAGATAGAGAGTCGAATTGGTTGAAACGCAATATTGGGGAAATGATCCAAATTAACACGACGGAAAATGTCAACTTTAGGACTGACTGCTTGGGTTTGAGTGCAATATACCACAATATCCTCAATTTATATTCCAGGATCAGAAAAGAAAAACTATGATTTCGGTAAGTTTACATTATTTATTTATTTATTATTTTATGTATTAATTTGAAGACGTTTATAGCATGAAGGGAGTGGGGATTTCCGGTCGCCGCGAAGTATCAGAATTTAAACAGGTTTTGGAGCGCGCTATCGTTTGTTTACGTTTTGCCACATAATTTTGACAAAACCTGCCTAACATCAGTAATATTTACATACTTCTATTGAAATTATTTATATATTTATGGAAAATTGACGGACATTAGCCACTTCCGAGGTATGTTTCTTTATGATGATTTTATTGGTTCCCTGTTGTTTGTCTGTTTTTATGCGAATTGATTAAAAGATGTGTGTTTTATTTTGTAGAGCCTGAAGAAGCAACAAATAAAGTTACGAAACGTCGCTTGAAGGAATGACATAGTGTCTTATTTCCAAAAACATTCGAATGTCAAGGAAATCTTATACAACTAAAAGAAGGAATACGATAAAAACTGAATTCAATTCTGATCATTGTTTCTGCTTGCTGAAAATGGAATGATCGAGGGAATGATATACCGTTGAAAGAAGAGTTCAAATGCATTTCATTCACGAAGGGGCACGTGAAAATGCATACTAGGCTCGTCGATTATACGCTGAAAGATATTCTACGAGTAACATCAATTCTAATATATCAGCCGTTGAAAAATTGTATAAATACTCTTACTGTAAAGTCAAAATAAAAAGGTCAACTTCTAGAGGCTTCCTAACAACTAAAGGCCTGAAACAAGGATGCTGCCTTTCAACCACCCTATTCAAAATATATTCAGAGCGAGCGTTAAAAATCTGGAAACGAAAATGCAGAGACATGGGTATCACTTTAGCAAATAACAACTTGTTCACAATCTGTTTTGCTGACGACCAGATAGTAATAGCGCAAAATTATAATGACTTGGAGTACATGGCTCGCAGAATATTCGAAGAATATAAGAAATAGGGTTTGGAAGTCAACATAGAAAAAACAAGATACATGAACATCGGAGGCACCCGGCATAATCTGGTATTCAATAATGGATAACTGATAAAATACTGTGACAATTATAAGTATTTAGAATTAGAAATCTCAGATGATGGTAGATTAGACCAAGCTATCAGGTAGAGGAATACACTGGGAAAAAGAGCTATCGCGCGACTCAATAGCATAATATGGGACCAACACATATCAAAGTCGAACAAGCACAGGCTGCACAGGATATACAATACAATAATAAAAGGTATTGTTACATATGGAAGTGAGGTATGGCAACTGAAAGCGTCAGCAGAAAGAACCCTCGAAGCAACAGAAATGGATTTCTGGAGGCGTGCAGCAGGAAGATCGAGGTTGGAGAGATTCACGAATAACAGAATAAGGGAAATTATGGGGGTTACTAATACAGTAACACAAGACGTCAAGATCAATCAGCTCAGATGGTATGGACACATACGAAGAATGGAGGAACAACGCCTACCAAAACAAGTCCTTGATTGGACACCGCAAGGGAGAAGAAAGAGAGGAAGTTGACAGAGAGATAAGGAAGAGGGAATTGGATGAAGATCTGTGGATCAATAGGGAAGCTTGAAGAGTAGGCATCGAAAGACGTCGGAGGACGTTCTGACACCGATATATAGATAAATAGATATTCTAAACGAAGACTTCCTCACCACCAAATATTTTCGCGTATCCACCGACGGCTAATGGAATCAGGGTCAGTTACTGTGAAAGGCCAAAGCAGGTAGAAATTCTTCATTAACGATGCAAAAAGAAGAGAATATCTCGAATCTATTTGAAGAAAGTCCGAAAATAAGCATAAGACGACAGCTCAGAATTTCGAAAACACTAGTACATCGGTTCATCCACCCAAATGTAAAAAAGGCACTCAGATAAGGGGTCTCCGAAAGGCTTCCGGAAAAAAAATATCAGTAGCAGATTAGACTTGACTGAAAACCCACCTTCACCAAATTTCGTGAAGTCCGCAAAGCCAACGCTTGAGATATGGAAGAAAGAATTTCATTTCAGGTGAAATTCAGGAGGATACCATTCCGAAACGGCATGTCCCTGGACAAAAATGAGGAATACGGGTCGGCCGATTTCGTTTCTACAATTACTAGTTAAATTTTGTTGCACTAATTTCGGGACACCTGTATAGTGAATCTAGATCTACACTTACTTTATTAATCAACATACCCAATAGAAATTATAGTCAGAGCCCACTTCTCTAGAAAATGGAATACAATGAAACCCTTCATTGGTCCGACTTCGTTCAAACTCAGTCAAATGAATTTTGACAGATTTTTCGGAATGTTTAGATTATTTTTCAGAGCACTCATTCAATATTGAGATTAATTTCTTAATTTTTCATAATTTTTATTCACATTTTTTTCACATCTGTTTGTGAATTTTCGTTAATGCCAAATGAGCATCATTCAGATTCATATTCGATTATTATTTTGAATGTCAACCTTGTATCAGGTAAATTCGAATTCATTAGCTGAGTTTTTCCATTTCGAAGATTGTGAAATAACGTGTACTCTGATTATGCAAGTCGTCATTTCCTTCAGAACACAGCTTCCTGAAATTATCAGAAAAATACAATTGAAACTATTTTTTTAGAATTCGCGGAAGAAGTATCATGAGAGATGTTCGGAATGAAGTCATCGCATTTTTACATTTTTCCTTGTTCATAACCAAAGCTTATTCATTGCTTTTCTCAGATTCTTTGCTTCAACGCGTTCGCGACGTAGATTTATAATACTAATTTAGTATTATAGACCCATGGTTCGTGAACTTATTCAAGTGACATCCACCCATAGACCTAATAAGAATGGACACCGCATGAGAAAGAGAGGTCACTTGGTTGAATGTGATGGAGCTATTGTGGGCAATGTCATACTTGTTCTATGGGCAATGTCAGTCGAATTATATTCAACGCATCAACTCCTTGTGGGCACAGCAATGTCTGTGGTCACATAAATATTTGTTTACATCTTCCATATGATTTTGACAAGTTGCCCACAAACTTTCTTCATCTCTTTTCTTTTCGATAAGATCGCATATGTCTTTCTCTCTCTTATGTATCCAAGTCGTCGATCTTCTGTTAGGTCACGTGATTCTGCATCCATAGTAATTATAGATCTATGCATCCACCTTATTTTTCAAATAACTTGATCCACATACTGCCGACCACGGCCGACCATCAACGAACGCGCACGAATGGCTTTCATATATGACAATCATTTAGTTCAGTTATGGCCATTTTTCTGAAAAACCTGGATGAGCTGCATTTACCAAAAAATTCAAAATAAGTGGTTCTACCCTATACACAAAATAAATTTCAGAAACAGCCTTTGGTACCACAGTTGAAGTTCAGACTACTGAAAATAATATTTATGGAGCATTACATGGGTAAGTATTCAATCAGAATCCATTAAAATTGATAATTTGATGAAAACTCTGATTTCAACAGGTTTTTGGAGATATTCATGCGGAGACTTTTCAACCCTTTTTACCATTTTGATATTATTTTCAATCTGTCTAAGCTTGGAAGGCTGAGTAATAAAGTAGGAAAAGAGTTAACTAATCTGACACAAAAAGTAAGTACACATTCTTGAAGAGTAAGCTATTTCAAAGTATTCAAAACTCACCAGAATAAGCGTAACTAATAAATCGTCATGAATAACATTTCGTTGAAGCCACCCAGTATAATACAATATAACGACATTCAATGAAGTTTAGAAAAGTAGGTAGATATTTTTTTTGTGGTGATAAACACTTAGGTATAGTATATTCTTTCATTAAGGTTCAGTAGCAATAATTTTTACTAATTTATTTGTTCAGTTTAATTTTTGGGCATCGATTTCGGTTCAACCTACAAACCATCATCAGGCTAGCTGAAAGTTGTGAATATAATAATGAATTCTAGAGTTCTTTCTACTAAAAGTTGTGATAATTGAGATTAAGTGCAAGTATATGCAATTCATTTTTACTGGCCGTATAAAGAGGTAGTCATTTTATTTAATTTTAGTTAAAAACCAAGGCTACATTGTATTGTACTGATTTTATGTCTGTACAAATTTATCAAGTTCAGAAAGACATTTGGAATCACCACAATATGAACCAAGCTTCATATCGTACTTGTACCCTTTAGAGCAGCGTTTCCCAACCTTTCAGTATTCGCGGCCCAATTTTCAATCCCAAATTCCATCGCGCCCCCCTCTAGTTAGAAAAGTGGTTCTTATTCGAGCCATGCAAGAACCGTTTGGGGTAGGGGCGGGTTGTTGGCGCCCCCCCCTCCCTTCAATTCATTCGCGCCCCACAGGTTGGGAAACGCTGCTTTAAGCGGCCTACAGACGATCAACCTAGTTGAAGACTAAGTTGTAAACACGGCATGTTGACGACCAAGTTGAACGTCTGTAGGCTGGTTGGTGGTTGATATTCCAGGTTGAAGACTAAGTTGATGCGAGATCAAATCGGTCTGATATTTGGTGGGCGGAGCCCGATGTTTACGACTAAGTTGGAGCGTCTGTATGGTAGTCATCAACTAGGTTGACAACACCAGTTGGAATTTTACCTTGTGAAGTGAAAATCTCATAGCGTATTCAAAATTCATCATAAATATTCGAGGAAAGGAAGTAATTTAACAAGAAAATATGCGCAATATTCCAAACATTCAAGTTTGGGTAGATTTCTTTGATTGGGCGAAAGATCTTCCTGAATTATGGAGAGTAAAATCCGAGATATATAAAAAAAACCTTGAGCAGATGCATTGGGCGAACATTCATTGGTGGAGCAATAATGCTATTACCTCAAAATTTTGTATAGTACTTGAGTTTAATGCTTAGTAAATGAATGCAAAATCTCAGGATGATCAGACTTATATTATGGAAATTATTAAAAAATTAAATATGTAAAAATCAATAATTAAAAGAAAATTGAATTATATGATTCAGATGATGCGATTCTTGAATATCTTGTTATGACATATAAAGATTCTTCCTTTCAATATTTCGCATGAGGCTTACTATGAGCATTTTGCATGTGGTCGAGAAATTCTATTCCAATTGGTTTCGTTTTGTCTGAGATATTAAGGAACAAAAATTTGGAATGGTCATATTTTATGGGACACCTTGTACGATTTGGCTGATTAACGAACTTAATTGTGGCATTTGGAAACCAAACTCACCCTGAAAATCTCAAGTCTCAAGGACAATTCCTTAGAAAGTTATCGTGTTTATGGCCGGACGGCCCCACGGACCGGATTGAATTTGACCACGGATTCGTCATCAGGGAGAAGAACCCTATCATTTGAGACCAATTTCGGCTCAAAATTCGAAAAGTTCTTTCATTGAACCGGAATGGGAAAAATGAGACCGATTGTGGTACCAATCCTTGGTCCAAATTCTTTCATTCAAGGACTGTGCTGCACCACATTGTCGCATATATCGTTTATAATAACATAATATAACTAAAGATCTCTCTCCATGTTTCAATAATTTCTCCTAATCAGCCGACTAGTTCACTCGACGGAAACCACCGCTGAAATGATGTTTTCAACTTGGTTGACAACCGCTATTTTCACTTTCATTTGGTTTACAACCTAGTTGACAACATAGTCTCCAACAACTAAGTTGATCGTCTGTAGGCCGCTTTAGAGAAATAGTTGAAAGTTTTTAGATATTAAAACCTTTATAAGCGGCCTACAGACGATCTAGTTGATGACTAAGTTGTAAACATGGCGTGTTGAACGTCTGTAGGCTAGTTGGTAGTTGATATACCAGGTTGAAGGCTAGGTTGATGCGATATCAACTCGGTTTGATATTTGGTGGGCGGAGCCCGATGTTGACGACTAAAGCTACGGTTTCCTCGGACAGATCGTCGACCATCGCGTCCAGGCCGTCAGCCGTCGAGGATAGCGATTTCTGTCGGAAGTGGTTTGCTCGAATTATTAGTGGATCGTCTACATGTGCACGTGAAATACCTACTTATTGTGGTTGTAAGAAGAAATAATCGAAAATGGACCCGACAAAATTAATAGTTCTGTTATTATTGGAGGAAAGATCCAAACAAGCCAGTGGATGAATTATTTTTAAGATGTCATACAGAAGGTGCCTCCAATGTTACCGTGCGAAGAAGGTTCTTTGGAAATGAAATGAAATTTAGGGAGTATTTCGGACTTTCCACTGAACTTTTCGAACAAGTTTAGACTTATATTAAATGTGACAGCACAAAGAAAGGTACCAATAGGATAAAATGTCCAATTTCTGCTGAAGAGAAGCTTCGTATAACATTGAGATAGGTTCCGTTTCCGAATTAACTAACATAAACAATAATTTTACTTTCTTTAACACTGGAAGTTGAACTGCACTTCACCGCTCGAATCTAAACTCAGCTGATCAGAACCGTCGGTCGCGACGTCCAACTTCAACGTTCAGGCGCCGTCCAGCTCAGCTATGCGATTGCTAGAAAAGCGGTTCCACTGAAATGCATTGGTTAGATAAAACCGTCACAACGCAGCGACTGGCGGCCTGGACGCGAGGGTCGACGATCTGTCCGAGGAAACCGAGCTTAAGTTGGAGCGTCGGTGTGGTAGTTATCAACTAGGTTGACAACACTAGTTGGAATTCTACCTTGTAGAGTGAACATTGCATAGCGTATTCAATATTCGTCGTACATATTGGGGGGAAAGTTAATAATTTAACTAGACAATATAAGCAATATCCCAAATATTCAAGTTTGGGTGGATTTCTTTGATTGTTCGAAAGATCTACCCGAATTATGGAAAATAAAATCCGAGGTATATAAAAAAAACGCCCTGGACAGGGGATTTTGAGCGCTTGTTCATTGGTGAAACAATAACGCTATCACCTCAAAATTCTGTATGGGACTTGACATTCATGCAATGTAAATGAATGCAAAATCTCAGCATGCTTGGAATTATATTCTAAAATTATCTAAAAAAATTAAATATGTAAAAAATCAATAGTTAGAAGAAAATTAAATTCTATGATTCAGATGATGCGATTCTCTTGAAAATTCGCATGAACATTCAGTATATCAATCTCATTCACAAAATGAATTTCACTCGAATCGGATATCTTGTTATGGAAATATAAAGATTCTTCTTTTCAATATTCCAATTGAATTTTCTATGGGTCTGTTTACACTATGGCCACAAAATTTTGCATGAGGCTTATTATGAGCATTTTGGATGTGGCCGAGAAATTCTATTTCGATTGGTTTCGTTTTGAGATATTAAGGAACAAATATTTGGAATAGTTATATTTCATGGAACATCCTGTACGATTTGGCTGGTTAACGAACTTAACAGTGGCATTTGAGAACCGAGCTCATCCTGAAAATCTCAAGTCTCCAGGATTCGTCATCAAGTAGTCGAATCCTATCGTTTGAGACCATTGTCGGCTCAGAATTCGGAAAGTCCTTTCATCAAACCGAAATAGGAAGTTTGAGACCGATTTTTTGTACAACTCCTTCGCCCGAACTGAGTCTAGAGTGTGCTGCACCTCATTGTCGAATATATCGTTTAAAATAACATATAATAAAAGATCTTTTTCCATTTTTCGATACTTCTTCCGAATCAGCCGACTAGTTCACTCGACGGAAAGCACCGCTGAAATGATGTTTTCAACTTGGTTGACAACCGCTATTTTCGCTTTCATTTGGCTTACAACCTAGTTGACAACATAGTCCTCAACTAAGTTGATCGTCTGTAGGCCGCTTATAAAGCGTAGACGTCAACGATACATACAGGGTGTCCGGTAAACCTTGTACAATCTTGAAACTGGTGATAGACCAGGTCATGGCTGTTCAGAATATCATTATTTCACCTCAGTAAAAATATCACCATTTTGGAGAAAATGGGCATTTTCTAAATATCCAGAAAATCGCTACCTCACTTTCGTTTTTTAAGTGCTATGTCTTCAAATTAAGACTAATTCAAATATCGTTGTTGCTGAAGATTAATGATGAATGATGTGTTCAGACGTACAAAACAGTTTTTCAGAAATTGATACATTGTAGACATAGCACTCAAAAAACGGAGGTGAGGTAGTGATTTTCTAGATATTTAGAACAGTCTAAATGAACAGAACTAAATGAACAGTCATGACCTGGTCTATCACCAGTTTCAATATTGTACAAGGTTTACCGGACACCCTGTATGGTACAACACGTTGCCAGCTCTCCTTATAATGATTTGCTATCGAAAATTATTCTAGCATTGCAGGCGCGGATCCAGGCCCGACTTTTGAGGGGGGACTTGGATATTCAAAAACCAAAATGTACTGGTATTTTAGGCAATGGTAAATTGACTAAACCGAGTCCCAATCAGAACACCATTTTTATAAATATTCAAATACAAAAAATTTGGGATATAAAAGATGGGAAATATTATAAAAAGAAAATGTCTCATACTTACACGAATTATCAGTTATGTTTTATAATAAGAAATTAATAACGCAAGGAAGATTGAAAAGATTATTTTTATTTACAATTTGAGAATTTGAAAAGTTTCAATTTCAAAACAGGGAAATTCTTGAAATTACTCTGTACATCAAAAACAAAATATGGGTCTTCTATAAAATAGTTAAAACAAGAAGAGGTAAACAGAGAAGTAAGTAAATCAAAAATATATAATGAAGAAATTAAAAAATTGTAACCCATTTGCACTATTATATTAGAGGCATAGACGGTGTGGTTTGTGTTTTGCAAAACGATCAATAATATTTTTTGGATCAACTGTGATATCTTGATTAATGTGCAAAAGTGCGAGTTCAACCAGTCTCTTTTGAACCATCGTCCACGACTTTAAACGCCTCAACGAAGAAAACGATCTCTATACTCGCGTTGCTTACTTACGTTGGAATCGGCTGGAAATGACGGTTACTTTAAATGATTTCGTTAGTGTCGATGTAAATTTTGTAACAAATGAACTTCCAACTGAAAAGGACATGTTAAACAGTATCAAATCCGGTGTTGGAGATCGCTACGATAACAGTGATGATAACGACAGCGTTGATTTAGAGGAGCAACCCGCCGAAAAACCAAATATTTTTGAATCTTTGAGAAAATGCGAAGTTTTTTTGAGTACGAAATGTTTTTAATAGTACCACTCAAACGAAAATTACGAATTATTTGCACAAAAAATTGTGTATTTTATACGTATACCTACATAAAATGCCTATAAGCTATTAGAAATGCAGTAACACACCTTTTTGATTATGTATATAAATTCACGAAAATAATGCGAGGAAATATTTCTTGTTTCGTCACTTGATACTATAAAATTTTTTTTTTCCGCAAATCACCAGGAAATTTTTTTTTCCGCAAATCACCAGGAAATGGCCTCAACGCCATCTGTTTTTGTACAACATTACTAATTCGTGAAAAAAGCTCAATTGAAAAAGGAATCTGTATCGTAAAGTTGACTCAAAAAAAATTCTGTAGTGCACCTTTTGAATAGGTAGGTACACCCATATACAAGAGGCAAAAAGTTTTTTGAAATTCAATTTCCAAAAGGAAATCAGAAATGGATTCGTGCAAGTTATCGATGAGTGAGGAAATTTATTTTCATGAAAATAATACCTGCAACGAACTTTCATCTGATTTTCTTTTGGAATCGAGAAATGAGGATCAATAATCAAATTCTGGATAGAATAAAAATTTATTAACTGTATTAGGTATCACTAATTGAAAATACAGATTTATTTCATAAATATCTAATCAATAAACTAATAATTGCATTGCAAACATTTTCAAAAACTAACAATAATGAATTCAATAATACAAAATATGAGTATTTACCGACTAAACTTATTCAATACATGAAAAACTTTTTTTGAAAACTACGAGTATCTTAATTCTTATAGGTAACAGAATATACATATGAATTTTATAATTACCTTCTTGCATCTCGATTTTCACATCCAATAACACAGCACGTCTTCACTCTTGCAGGCATATCGAAATTTATCATATTTCAAAAAGAACGTGTCAAACCACTCCTTGTGTCAGTTGACAATTCAAAGGTTTTTTGATAATAATGATTTTACATACTTACTATTTTCTCGATAGGATTTCCATGAATGCAATGACATCTAACTATCAAATTGAAAATAATTTTTTCGTGTATTAGTCTCCTCCTCCGACAGATGGCGCGGAATATACGAGTGGCTCATCTAATTTTTTAGTTTGTCTATGGTCAGGACTTCCTTACTGTAAGGAAATGTCATTTCCTTACTGTAAGGAAATGATATTTCCGTACAGTTGTTAGTGTTCTACATAAATGATAGAAAAGTAATTTGTTCTTCATGGTAATTTGAGAGTTTCTGGAACAAATATTTTTATCAATAATCGTAAAAGAACTATTCAAAAAGGATATTCGTACCTTGTTTCATTCGAATCTGTTGGGTTTCCTTCATAAAATTGCAAATATCCTAGAGGTTTTTTGACCTGTAAACTCGCTTGACAAATGTCACTTACTCCGATCTTATTCCATTCATAATTTCAATTTAATCGTTTCTGGAACAAAAACCTTTAGTAATAAACGTTATAAAAGGATTAAAAATGATATTCATACCTTGTTTCATTTGGATCATAGACAAACTATAAAATTAGATGAGCCACTCGTATATTCCGAGCCATCTGCCGGAGGAGGAGACTAATACACGAAAAAATTATTTTCAATTTGATAGTTAGATGTCGTTGCATTCATGGAAATCCTATCAAGAAAATAATAAGTATGTAAAATCATTATTATCAAAAAACCTTTGAATTGTCAACTGACACAAAAAGTGGTTTGACACGTTCTTTTTGAAATATAATAAATTTCGATATGCCTGTAAGAGTGAAGACGTGCTGTGTTATTGGATTTGAAAATCGAGATGCAAGAAGGTGATTATAAAATATATATGTATATTCTGTTACCTATAAGAATTAAGATACTCGTAGTTTTCAGAAAAGTTTTTCATGCATTGAATAAGTTAAGTAGGTAAATACTCATATTTTGTATTATTGAATTCATTATTGTTAGTATTTGAAAATGTTTTCAATGCAATTATTAGTTTATTGATTAGATATTTATGAAATAAATCTGTATTTTCAATTGGTGATACCTATTTCAGTTAATAAATTTTTATTCTATCCAGAATTTGATTATTGATCCTCATTTCTCGATTCCAAAAAATAATCAGATGAAAGTTCGTTGCAGGTATTATTTTCATGAGAATAAATTTCCTCACTCATCGATAACTTGCACGAATCCCTTTCTGATATCCTTTTGGAAATTGAATTTCAAAAAACTTTTTGCCTATATGGGAGTACCTACCTATTCAAAATGTGCACTACAGAATTCTTTTTGCGGCAGCTTCACGATACAGATTCTTTTTTCAATTGAGGTTTTTTCACGAATTAGTATATTTCTACAAAAACAGATGGCGTTGAAGCTTGTTCTACTAGTGTCTCATCTATTCTCCGTTAGTTAGTCTATGATTTGGATCTGCCCTATTTCGTTCACAATGAACCAAAATTCTCAGGCACTTCCCTCACGTAAACACATCTGACAGTTCTCATTAATTTTCCGAAAAATGATGCAATTCAAGAAATGCCAAAAATTCGGGGATTTTTTTAAAAATGTTCAATATCTGTCGAATTTTAAACGATTTGCGGAAAAATAGTATGTTTACCTCGTAGAAAAAGCCACATTCCTGGACTCTGTGTTGCTAAGTCTCGGCTTGCGCCTCGACTTAGCAATCTTCACAGTCGTCCAGGAATGTTGAGCTTTTCCTACTCGGTAAATAATGTACTATTTCTGTATAATGACATTTCTGTATAACAAAACTTTCTTGGGGATTTAGCGATTTCGTTATAGGGAAGTTCTACTGGATATTAATTTAACATTTATTAGATGTATAATAATGAAATTTGATATTTAATTACCATTATACAACGAATGAGAAACAACTGCTTATGCATATTATCTTTTCTTCTAATACAGTCAATAAATTCGTTAATTCGTAGGAAAACTCTCGCGAAATTGAAAAATCAAAATCACATTCGATTATTCGAAGGAAAAAAAGATTCACACCAACAGAAACACAAATACAGACGACTCTTGATAATTCGAAGTTTCAAATGAAAACTTTGAGTTATCAACAATCGCCTGTATTTTCCCTTCTCACTCATATTGGGGTTCATAATTCTGGTTGGTGAATTGAAAATAAAATTATTGCTGAAATATCAGAGATAACGCATGAAGATAAGAAAAACCGATCAAAGAAGCCGCACTTCATATATTTAAATAAATAGAAACGTTTATCGGAACGATACCGACAAGCTCGATGAAGTGCAAAAAACCCTCAAAAGTAGGGGTAAGCAGGGAATCACATGCAGACGCGTGACATTTGGTAATACAGTAGAACCCCGATTATCCGTGCCAGTCGGGACCGAGCCTTCGCCGGATAATCGAAAACACGGATAATCCAAAGACCTTGTTTTAATTTTTCAATCATTTATTTAGACAAATCCATGTGTAAAACAAAGAAAAAAACGTTATGCTAGATACACGCAACAAAAAATAACAGTTTCAATATTTATACATAATGTCTAAACGTACATTGAACAATGTATATATGTATGTCACATTGAAAAATCACTTGAAAAAATCACTTGTGTTCTTTTCAAATCGTTTCAGAATTTCCATTTTTTGTTCAATAGTTAAAACATTGCGCTTACGCTTTTTATTAACACCGGTACGCTGCATTTAGTGTTCTGCTGCACTTGTCAGAATGCCGCACGGAGAATCCGCCGCCCGGATAAAGCGCGCACGGATAATCGAGGTTCTACTGTATTAATGACCTATTTGCCTTTACGGCACCTTTGAACATACCGGCGCGCGGCAGATCAATTTATGAATTTAATGCGACACATTTGAACTTAGAAATTGGTCCATTCTGATCTTATTGCATTTCCATTCCCTATCAGTACTTTCAACATCTTTGTTTCATAAATTGGGGCGAATTAAATTTTTGCCCGTCCTCTAATTATTTTACTTTTAGTATGTCAGCAAAATTTTAGTAGTCGAAGGCCATTTGGGGAGGGGAACGTTCCCCCAGTTCCCCCCGCCCTGGATCCGCGCCTGTAGCATTGTGGTGTCATTGGTATACCTCTTAAGCTGGGTTTAGACGAAGCGCACCCACTCGCGAGTCAAACCTCGCCACCTACTCGCGCACCAAAACTCATCCTCGCGCTAGTGTTTACACGACGCGCTGGATTCGCCTGGAAGGGCGAGCCAGGATGAGAAGGCGAGGTAGTAATCAGCCTCGTACAGAGTCGTACAGTTCAGCATGGCTACACCTTCAATTACCGCGTCGTTTGCTTTCCTAGCAATGTGTCACTTAAAAAAAATGAGATTGAAAAAAAATAGGAAGGAGCGTCGGTGGTGGGCTAAGGAATTATTTCGCCGGCGATTGCAGTATGGTTGCAGATTGATGGCCGATATGGTGGTAGACCCTGCTGAAGAAACCATAAAAAATTTCCTGCGCATGACGCTTGAAGATTTTGAACACCTGCTAGCTGTTATTTCGCCGAAAATTGCAAAAATGGACACAAATCATCAACCCTTTCATCTTTGCCTTTAATGCAGGAATCGGAATTGACAGAACAGAACTTATCTCATTCCATGCATCCTGTCTTTTATTTTGTTGTGGTACATTTTTTCTTTGGGGTTCCACAATACCACCCGCTGTTTATATAGTTCGATAAGTTCCAGGCACTTCGCTTGGTCCATTTTCCCTGCGTAAATAGAATACTAAAGCCGGCGCACTCGCTAGTCTCGACTAGCTCCAAATTCTTGTTCAAACGACAGAGTGAGGTTTCTTTGATGCGCGACTGAAAACCGACCGGCGAGCGACGGCTCGCCCCGAGGACGAGGGGCCTCACGGCGAGGAGCATGTTTACACGATGCGAGGGAGCGGAAGCGAGGCTGGTGCGCGAGTAGGTGCGCTTCGTCTAAACCCAGCCTTAGAACGTCAATATTTCACTCTCCTCACCCTCTATTTTTCAGATTGTAAGTCAGCAGAAAGAAGTTTTCGAACAGAAGATACACGGGATTTACACTTTGGAACAAGGTGAATTGATGTTTCATTTATAAATATTAGTGAAATAGTAAGTCCTATTGATATTCAACCTAGATAAGTCCTGAGCTCTATTTCCTATCGATATATGATCAAATTCATAAGGAAGGCTGAAAATTGTTTTGTGGTTATGTGATTGAGAATGTTATGAAAAATGAGTATCGGTAAAAAACATCGTTTATACGATTAATTGACCATGAGTGATATCGATTAAATGAACATCGATCATTTGATCAAAACACCGATCTTTGGGATCAATGGACTAATCGATATCTATCCCTAAGTACCTACGACTCGTACTCAAGTCAAATTCATATTTGAAAAATTTAAGAAAAGCCCTGAGCAGGCGCTCGTTCATTGGTGGAGCAACAAGACCATTACCTCGAAATTCTATATGGAACTTGAGATTGATACCAAATATATGAATGCAGAATCTCAGCACAATCGCAATTGTTTTGTGGAAATTATTTAGAAAATGAAATATGTAAAAAATAAATAACTCAAAAAAATTGAATTCTATGGTTCTGATGATGCGATCCATTTTAAATTTTGCATGAACATTCAGTAAATCAGTCGAATCGGATATCCTGTTATAAAAATTAAAAAATTTTTTTTTCAACATTCCAATTGAATTTTCTATAGTTCTGTTCCCACATTGACCACAAAATTTTGCAAGAACAATAGGTACTTATATCAGTCTTCATGCACAAAATAAATTTTACCCGAATCAGATATCTTGTTTTGGAAATATAAAGATCTTCTTTTCAATATTCCAATTGAATTTTCTATGGTTCTGTTAACACTATGGCCACAAAGTTTTGCATGAACATTCAGTATATCAATCTTCATACACAAATTATATTTCACTCGAAATGCGAATCAGATATCTTTTTATGGAAAACTGAAGTTTCTTATTTTCAATATTCCAATTGAATTTTCTATGGTTATTGTGTACACTATGGCTACAAAATTTTGCATGAGGCTTACATGTGGCTGCAACATTTTATTTGGATTGGATTGAAAAATTTGGAATGGCCATCCTTTTGGAACACCCTCTATGATTAGGCTGGTTAACGAACAAAACCGAGCCATTTTGGAGTCAAACTCACCCTGAAAATCTCAAGTCCCTAGGACCATTTCTTCGAAAGTTATCGTGCTAGGGGATGACTGGACGGTCCCATAGACATAATTGAATTTGACCATGAATTCTTCATCAGGGAGTCGAACCTTATCTTATGAGACCATTTGCGGCTCAAAATTGGAAAACTACAGACATTTGGGGAAAACGAAATCATCGAGCTACTTGACTTGATGAATCCCAACTCGCGACCTAAAACTACAACATTTTGAAACTTGAAATTATTATAATTTAAGAGAAAAATAAATTCGTCCAAATTCCTGATATCCTTTATTATTATTAAATAGTCATGGACGAAAACCAAACTGATTGAAACTATGGTTCGGCGACTAAGCATGAGCAGATAATTCTGTCGAATCTTTTTGAGCGCTAGTTCTACTTGAACGGGTGCTATATCGTTTTGCACAAATATCTGTAATTCTCGAATTTTGAGTCAAAAATGTCCTCACAGTAGGAATGACGAATTAATGGTGAAATTCAATTCTGTTCGTGGGGCCATCAGTCCGGCCGTTAGCACGATAAATTCCTAAGGAATTGCCAAATCATACATTCCATAAAATATGGTCATTCAAATTTTGTTTCTCAATATCTCAGACAAAACGAAACCAATCGAAATGAAATGTTGCAGCCAGATGCAAGATGCTCATAATAAGTTTCATGCAAAATTTTGTGGGCATAGTGAACACAGAACCATAAAAAATTCAATTGGAATATCCGATTCGGGTGAAATTTCTTTTGAGTATGAACACTGATATACCTTATTTTTATGTCAAATTTTGTGGCGATAGTGTCTACAAAACTATAGAGCATTCAATTGGAATATTGAAAAAAAGAATTTTTATATTATATTTCCATAACAAGATATCCGATTCGAGTGAAATTTATTTTCGGCAACCGTCCGGGAAGTACCCACTTTCCGGACGCTTTTTCTTTGAGAAAGAAGCCTTTCCCGGCCTAGTCCGGGAAGTACGTACTTCCCGGACTAGGCCGTTATTTTCTGTTCTGTTTAATTTAAATAAGAATTAAAATATATAAAAAAGAAATGTGTCGTCTCATTGATTTGTTATTCTAGACGGTTGCCGAAAAAATATTGTACGCAACACGCCCGAAAATGGTTTTTTTGGACTCATAGACTTCTAGGACTCGCTTGCGCTCGTCCTAGAATTTTGTCTATTCGTCCAAAAAAACCCTATTTTCCGGACTTGTTACGTAAATTACTATTATGAATGAAGACGGCTATACTGAATATTCGTACAAAATTTCAAGAGGATCGTATCATAAGAACCATAGAATTTTAATTGGTCAAATTATTTATCTTTTACATATTTAATTTTCTGAATAATTTCGCGAATAGAATTTTATTTGGTCAAATTATTTATCTTCAACATATTTCATTTTCTGAATAATTTCCCGAATATAATTCTGATTGTGCTGAGATTCTGCATTTATATATTCGTTATCTATATCAAGTGCCATATAAAATTTTGAGGTAATAGTCTTATTGCTCCACCAATGAACGAGACATCAAAAACTCTTGCTCAGGGTTTTTCTAGAATACTTTCATTCTTAAAATCCGTTTCATGTTATGCAGATCTGTTGCACAAATATTGGCTTGTTTGTCCGACAAAACGAACGATAGAATGATATACAATTGATAAATCACGACAATATAATTCACTGAAAATTAATCCTTGTTGATGTTATTCCAATAGTTATAAAATATAATTTGCAGACGACAACCAGTATAAATGTCTGTTGGATATGTTGCTAGAGGAATCTTATAAGAATGTCCAGTTTACCGAACAACAGGTGATGGATGAAGTGGCGACCATTTTATATTCTGTAAGTCATGTCGTTACGTTTATTATCAAGTTTCGTATCTTATAATATTTTGCAGGGTAGTCACACCACCGCAATCGCTTCATCCTACTGCTTTCTCACGTTAGCTCTGTATCGTGATTTTCAGGTGAGTGATTTTTTCAAATGAACACTGAAAGCTTCGTACCAAAGTTCCAAAGATTTTTCGAAGGATCAGTGACCTGAAGTTGATAAATTTATTCGCTAACTGAAAAAAAACACTTGTTCAAAAGTGAAGGTACTTTCCTTCAATTCTTAATTTGTAATTTCTCCTTATCTCTATACAGGTTTGGAAATTTACATTGAAAACATTCAATCGGTGCGATTCTGTTCGCATATTGCATATTCACAGCATTCGATTCGAGATAAAAAATTAATGGCAGTCTCTTTTTACACTAATTACTTATTTTGGATAGTTTTCGAATGAGATGAAAAATACTGAAATTTTTCAGTATTTATAGTTCATGATCCATGGTCGATCCATCGTGTTTGAATAATGTGGGTAAACATTTTTCTATGACATCCATGATCATCGAATACTTTTTATGATTTCAACCATAGAATTTACTTCAATAAATCACCCCATAATCATAGAACCTTTTCATCGTAAACAGGACCATAGATCATGAACTATAAATACTGAAAAATTTCAGTATTTTTCATCTCACTTGAAAACTATCCAAACTAAGTAATTTATGTAAAAGGAGACTGCCATTCATTTTTTATTTCAAATCTAATGCTGTAAAATTAAAATGGGGTTGCCATTTAAAAATCTCGAAGTATTTCAATTTGAGTTCCACATTTTCGGAGCAATATCTTCGAAAAACTTCACGATGTATCGAAATACTGAATATACCACACGAATAAATGCAGTCTCTACTATGAGAGTGGTGAGTTTTGTTCCGTTCGCATAAAAAATAATCGAGATATTGCATTTCCAAACTGGCAATGCAAATGTCAAAAGTTTCAGGAAATTGTGAATAACTTGGCAACAGTGCATAGCAGAGAATTTTTTTAGTGGGTTATACTGCGAATTTGGTATTGAATCGATACATAAATGAAAATATAGGTAGTTCCATTTGAAATAAGAAAGTAGATATGTGTTTAAGATAGACGTGGCAACACTGTCAACTTGAAAATATTTTAGGCGAAGAGTTCCTTCACCCTCAAGGCTGCACCTAAAATTTCAGAACGAAATATTTACTAGTTCTCCTAAAACGTCTAATAGGCCAACTTAAAAGGAAACCCTGTATGTTCCTGTTGAAAGATTTTGTTGACAACATTTTTAGTCGAAAATTATTTTTGCTATATTTTTCCTCTGCATTGTTAAAAATAATATTGAGAAATGGTGTCATAATTCAGGGCTGGATAAGATAACCAAAGTTTCTTAAAAGAAAACAATTTCTTCTTCCTTCCACATCTTTGATCTTATGTGCCGATAGATTTTTGAAACATGGCAAAGCCGAGTCGTGGGCAAGTCCATGGAACTGTGCATTTACATTCGTTATGATTAAATTTACATCAAATATCTGAAAAATAATGATTAAATCGAATATCCATACTAATATTATAAATGCGAAAGTTGTTGATCTAGGATTCGTTCGAGGACTAATAAATGAAGAAACAGTTCACGGATGTCTGACAAGACTTTTTATTTCAACACGTACAACTGACATTACATACAACTAATCAATATTATTCATAGAACATAAAACTTGGAAACAATGCTGCAAATGAATTGTCCAACACCCACCCTATTTGCAGATTCCTTGGCACTTGATACACTCACTGAACTTATTCACATCAAGCGCCTTAGTCAAAGAATCGGCGACCATCTTTTTGGTTGGTATGTATGTGAATGTCAGAATCTTGGCCTGCACCTTTTCTCGCATGAAATGGTGCCGTACGTCGATGTGCTTGGTCCTGGGCTGATAAGCACCATTCAGTGCTAAGTTCCTGGCTCCTTGGTTGTCGCAAAGATTTGAGTAGGACTCTTCGAAGGCTGCTCAATTTCTTCACTGAGGCCCCTCAACCATAAAGCTTCTTGTGCTGCTGAAGACATGGACATATATTCAGCCTCTGTGGTTGAGAGAGCTACAGTAGGTTGCCGCTTAGTGCACCAGGATATCGGAGCATCGCACTTGATAAAAATATAACCTGTGACTGATCTTCTTTCATCTGGATCACTAGCCCAATCAGCATCGCAGTATCCGTAAATGGGTCCAACCTTTGATCCATCAAATTTAAGTCTATATGAAGAGGTTCCACGTAGATATCTCAGTACCCGTTTCACACCTGCCCAGTGTGGCATACCTGGATTATTGTTAAACCGACTGAGATTACTAACAGCAAATGCTATATCCGGTCTTGTAATCTGTGCGGCGAATAAGAGGCTGCCAATAGCTTCCTGATAAGGGATTTTTTTCATCTTTTCCTTTTCTCCTTCTGTTCGTGGCTCCTGAGTTTTGGAAAAATTATCACCATTTGATATCGGAGTGGATACTGGATTGGCTTCATCCATGTTGAACCGTTTGAGAATCTGCTCAATATATTGCTGTTGACTTAGCCAAATTACTTTTGATTGCCGATCACGTGTTAATCCAAGACCTAAGAATGATTTGGCCTCACCAAGGTCAGTCATCCCAAATGATCTTGAAAGTTGCAACTTGACCTGATTTTCAACTTTTTATTATTTGAAAAAATCAACAAGTCATCCACCCAGACAGCCACTATTATCATACATTTTTCTGTTATTTTGTAATAGACACAAGAGTCAAATTTTGACTGTGTCAAACCAAATTCTTGTAAAACTGAATCCAATTTTTTATTCCAAACTCGGCTCGCTTGCTTGAGCCCATATAAGCTCTTCCTAAGTCGACAAACTTTTGAAGTTCCATAGGGGTTGTCTCGAAGCAGGGAGTTCGACCAATTCCCAAGTCCTATTAGTCATTTGAGCCTTCAATTCACGTTGCATTGCATCAACCCACAACTGATTGTCCTGACGATGTAACGCATCTTCATAGGACATCGGATCTGACAGCTCTGAGTTGGTAGAGAAAGCTGAATAAGTTACAAAGTCATCCAGTGTAGATGGTGGCCGTCTTTCTTTCTCAGGTCTGGTCGATATTGGTTGTTGTGTTGATGTTAGAGTATTTGATAAAACAAAATCTGGGTCATTATCACTCTCGGACTGCACATCATCTTCCGGAGAATCATCATCAATCGATGGCCGTGATTCTATTGTGTCATCAGAGCCCGAGCCTACACTGTTTTAAAAATTAGCGTTCTCGAAATTTGATCCATTAGGAAGCACATAGAAGTTTCTATCGGTACCTTCATAAGTGTTTTGTAACAATGAATTGCCCCACTGGTATTCGTTGAATGTTACATCTCTTGATACAAAGGTAATTTTCTTCTGAGGGTCATACAATCTGTACCCCTTTGTGTTTTCACAATATCCCACAAATATACAAGGAGTTGATCTGGGGCTGAGTTTCTTTCGCTTCGGGGCAGGGATGTGTGCATATGCCTTACAGCCAAATATTCGAAGATGTTGAAGAGCAAACTTCTTAGCTGTCCACACTTGTTCTGGAGTTGTATCAACAGACTTGCACGGAGACCTGTTGAAAAGATACACTGCACAGTTTACAGCTTCTGCCCAAAAAACGGTTGGGAGTCCTGACTCTATCAGCAGACATCTTGCACGGTCTAAAAGAGAGCGGTTTAGGCGCTCGGCCTTTCCATTTTGCTGTGGAGAGTAAGGACATGAGGTCTGATGCGTAATACCCGACGTCCTTAAAAACTCACTCAATTTTTTATTACAGTATTCTCCTCCATTGTCAGTACGTAAGATTTTGATTCTTTTTTCAGACTGATTCTCAACAAGTGATTTGAAAATTCTGAAATAATCAGTGACTTGATCCTTTGATTTCAAGAAATAGACGAATGCCTTATGACTAAAATCATCTAGAAATGTCAGCAAATATCTGGAGCCTGCTAAACTGCCTACCTCCATAGGCCCTACAAGGTCTGAGTGCACTAATTGTAAACAATATTCAGTAGTGGAGACACTCTTCGGGAAAGGTAAACGATGGCTTTTTCCCAACGTGCAAATATCACAGGCAGTATTTGATTTCTGACCAGAAGGCTTGAAAGCATTAGAAATTGTACCTAACTTACATAGGCTATCATAATTCAAATGTGCCATGCGCCGATGCCACAGTTTCATATCACATTTCGTAGATAATGCAAACGTACTACTAGTAGAAACATCCAATTTGAATAAACTGTTCACTAAACTGGCAGATGCAATCAGTTGTCTCTGGTGATTTAATATTCTTGCTCCGTTGCTATCGAACACAACACGATGTCCTTTACCGACAATTTGGCTAACTGATAGCAAGTTAACTTCTAATTCTGGAACATAGTATACGTTATTAACATTTACTTCTGTTTTATTACCTGAAATGATCACTGGTAATGAAATATCGCCAACTGTATCTGACGTCATTTTCTTATTGTCAGCAGCAGTAATGGAATTTTTTCGGTCCTTCTCACATTTGTTAACATTTCGAGACTTCTACAAAGGTGGCAAGACGCGCCACTGTCCAGGAAAAATTCGTATTTATCAGTTGATTGCGCAGAAAATGCTGTAAACAGCGACGATCCTGCACTTTTATTCGGATTATTCCTTTTAGCAGCAGGTGAAGAACAGTTCTTGGCGATGTGTCCATATCCGTTACACTGAAAACATCGGGGACCTCTGGAGGAATTTTTATCAGCCTTACCGTGTTCATAGTTTCTGTGTTTCTGATTTCCGTTAATCTGAACAGAACTACGACCATACAAAGCTGAATTTGAATCTTCATAATTATTTTCTGAGCTTGATTTTACAATAGAAAGGTCCTGCAACAGTTTTGTTTTAACCGAATCTCCAGTTACTGCCAAGCCCGAACTCTCAATGCCCATGATCATGGGTTCGAAACGTTTTGGTAATCCGGCAAGAAGGATTGTTCCTATCCATTCATCACTAACTGTTAGACCAACTGACGTTAACTTGTGTGCGGTTGTGATTATCCGGTTCACATATTCTTCTATCGAACCACAGTCTTCTAACTTTGTAGTTATAAGAGTTCGGAGAAGACCAACACGTCTTGTCAATCCGTCGTCCTGAAAAGCTTTCGATAGTTTTTCCCATGCTTCTTTGGCAGTGGTTGTGTTTTGAATGTGAACATAATTCACCGGTTCAACCAATAGAATTAATTTTGAACGGCACTTCGTGTCTTTCTTCTTTGTGGGATTCTCTCCAGTAATACAGTCCCACAGTTCCAAATCTTCAAGATAGGCCTGAAGGCGAATTTCCATGTGTCAAAATTTTCCCGTCCTTTAAGACGTTCAATCGGCAGCGACTGGTTCTGAGACATTGGGAAACGAAAGGAAAAACTTGTAGAATATTCACTAACTGGCGAATCCTGGGCCCATAACCTGTTGATCTAGGATTCGTTCGAGGACTAAATGAAGAAACAGTTCACGGATGTCTGACAAGACTTTTTATTTCAACACGTACAACTGACATTACATACAACTAATCAATATTATTCATAGAACATAAAACTTGGAAACAATGCTGCAAATGAATTGTCCAACAAAAGTAACTCTGTCTGTCTGTCTCTCTGTTACTCTTTCACGCCAAAACGGCTGAACGGATTTTGATGAAATTTGGTATGGTGATAGATGATAACCTAGAAATGGTCAAAGGCTTTAAATAATCACGCCATCGTTCTTAGGGGGTTGGCAGTAGGCAGATAACTAAATTGAGTTAGTGATTTTTAGTCGTTTTTTGTTGGGACTTTTGCTCTTTCACGTCTAAACGGCTGAACAGATTTTGATGAAATTTAGTAAGGTAATAGATGGTTACCTAAAAACGGATATAAGATCAAAATGATCACGTCATCGTACTTAGGGGGTAGGAAGTAAGTAGGCAGAAAACTGATTGAGTTAGTGATTTTTTTATGTTTTTTTGGTTTGGGGAGTTTGCTCTATCAGGCCTAAACGGCTGAACGGATTTTGATGAGATTTGGTTAGGTGATAGATAGTAACCTAGAAAAGGATATGCTATCGTACTTAAGGCGTAGGCAGTAGGACAAAAAAATAATTAAGTTAGTGATTTTTAATCGTTTGTTTTAAAAGTTTACCTCATTCACGCCTTATCGTCTGTACGGATTTTAATAAGACTTGGTTAATATAAAGATACGATCCTAGGCACGGACACATTTTTTTGGCCGTCAAAATGAGGCCAAGTTTTTTTCGAAATATTTTGAAAACGATAGGTTATAGAAAAAAGTGGTCAATAGGGCGTTTGTAGAGAATTAATCACTACATAGTATAAAACAAAGTCACCTTTTCTGTCCCTATGTCCCTTGTATGCTTAAATCTTTGACACTACGCAACGGATTTTGATTCGTTTTTTTAATAGATAGAGTCATTCAAGAGGAAGGTTATATGCATATATAACAACCATTAAATAGTGAAGAAGTACTGTTATTTTTGAGGTTTCTAATGTGATGTCGTAAATAATTTCATTTTTCCGCTTACATTGCAAACGCAAGCTGAACCTTACGAGTTTTATCAAAAATAATGTACTAAGTATTGTACACATTGAAAAGGTTTACAGAAAAGTCCGTGATGGTATATGTCTATCCCTATGGATAACCCACAATAACTTTTTTTGTCATTTACTTTTTACGACATATAATGGCTAATTTTCGAAGCGATTTTAACCAATACAGCATTAATCCTTAACCAATTAAACTCCTTGAATACATTGTTCATTTAATATAGATCTATATGGCCCTTCACATCGTATGATTTAAGTGAATATTTTCGAAGATATTACAGATTTAAAAATTGCCGGACGTAGCGTGTTTTGCGGCGGTACCGGCCGGCCGCCCGGTGCGGCAAGAGCGTGCTATAAATATAGCGCGTCTGAGGCACCCGTGCGAAGCCGGGGCAGGTCGCTAGTAAGAAATAAATATGGAATTATACTTACAGCTTGTACATACATACAGGGTGTCCCGTAATTAGACCGACAAACTTCTAGTGGACATTATAGATCGTATTTCAGATAGATTCGACCCAAATCATATAATGCAAAATTGCTTCGTTAAGGAGCTAGTGGCCTCTGAAGATGACGTCCTGTCACACTTTTTGCCACCTATTCGCAAAAGAGTCACATAAAGTGCTGAAAGTTTACACATTGGCTAATATCAAAAATACGCATCGATTAGATTGAGTGCATTTCTTTCATGTCAAGCACAATCGTATCATTGGGGGGGGGCGAAGGATATTTGTAGTTGAAACTTTTTTAACTTTCATTATTTCTCAAGATTTACATCATATTCATAAATTCTGATGTTTTTTCTTGAAAAGAGATGCTTGTATTATAACGCCCAGATGCACCATTTCTGAAAAAAAAATAGATTTGAAATTTTCTCTCTTTTCACTAAGTACTCAATGTTCACTTTTGTTTTGAATTTAATCTAGGCGTATTATACAAGAGCATCTTTTTTCAAGAAAAAATATCAGAGTTTATGAATATGATGTAAATCTCGCGAAATAATGAAAGTTAAAAAAAGTGTTAACTAAAAATACCCTTCGCCCCCCTCCAAATGATGCGATGGTGCTTGACATGGAAGAATTGCATTCAATCTAATCGATGCGTATTTTATTTTAGCCAATGTGTAAACTTTCAGCACTTATGTGACTCCGTTTAGCGAATATGTGGCAAAAAGTGTGAACCAGGACGTCATCTTCAAAGGGCACTAGCTCCTTAACGAAAGCAATTTTGCATTATATGATTTGGGACGAATCTGACTAAAATACGATCTATAATGTCCACTAGAAGTTTTTCGGTCTAATTACGGGACACCCTGTGGTACGGTGTAACTAAATAAGTGTAAAATATTTAAGGAGGTGATTCCTCATCGAAAAAAAGATTTGATCTTTCATAAAAAGAAACTTCATTGGAGCATCCCTTGTTAAGATACAGCCCCTCAAAGGGAGTACAGTACATAAATTTGTATAACAATTTTTTTCACAAGCACCAAAAAAGTTACAAATAATGAAATTAACCTGACGTTTCCTAGTAGCAAAAAGACACTTATCCAGTTATTTATTTGGTTTACCCCATGGCTGTAAGGGTGGGAAACGCAACCCCTAAAGTTTATTTCCAATGTAACTTTTGTTTACCATTTAAAAATTTATTTCCGATAGCCTGTTTCATTCTAAACAAAAAATTTCTCTTGAGTTTTTTTGCCCAAAAATAAACCAGTTCGCAGCAAAAAATTATTTTACGAACAACTACAGAGATAGGTACATCGCCATAAATGCGAACTGGATTCATTATTATTCTGTAGTTAGTACCTGCATTAAACGACTAAATAGTAAAAAACAAAACTGATTTATTAATAACAAAACACACAACACGTAGAAATCATATTAAAGGTTCAATATGTCTACCTTCCGACATCACGCATGCATCTAGACGTCGGCGCATTGAGCCACGTATTCGCTCAAATATTCCTGGAGTCTCTCTGATTACCCTGCACGCATCGATGATGCGGTTTCGCAAGTCCTCTACATCGCGAACAGGAGTACGATAAACCAAATGCTGTAAATGGCCCCAAATAGAGAAATCGAGAGGATTGAGATCCGGGATCGAGCGGGCCAGTTTTGTGGTCCTCCTCGACCTATCCAGTGATTCGGATACTTGACTAAAATGGGCGGGAGCCCCATCATGCATAAAAAACGTATCCCTTCTGACGCCCAAAGGAACTTCCTAGCAATTTTGGGTGCACTTCTCTTTAAAATTGAACGTATGCCTCGCCATTAATCGGAGAGGTAGAAATGAGGCCCAATTAAAAAATCCCCAAAAGCTCCGAGCCATACGTTAAGAGAAAACTGTTCTCGATGGTTGGTTTCGACAATAGCGTGAGGGTTTTCATCAGCCCATATGGTGGTAATTATGAAAATTAATAATTTTGTCCCGAGGAAAACAACATTCGTCTGTGAATTCTATCGTCTTCAGAAAGTCACAATTTCTCCTAATCATTTCCAGCATCCAATTGCAAAATTCAAGACGGTTCGGGAAGTCTCGTGGTAACAGTGCCTGTACTTGTAGGGACTGGGTGACGAACTGCTCGATACCGCGGATTAATCAGGCCTCAATCTGCCCACTCCTGATTAAACCGGATAATAACAAAACCATTCTCTAGCTAGGCCTCTATCTGCCTACTCCTAGCTAGAGGAAAGATGCGGGTGTTCCAACTAGGCCTCAATCTGCCTACTCCTAGCTAGATGGGAATATAAAGAGACCAGTGAAAACATGTAGGAATAGAAATATAATAAAACACAAATATAATACAAATATAACACTACTCTATCTACTCTGTCTGTAGTTCGACAAAACACGTGATTTACGAGTTTAGGGAAGACAACTTGTAGAGATATCCGTCCGTGGAGCCATCTATTCGCTACTATCCGTAGTGTTGACCATTGTCTATGTGGCGCTCTCTGTTGGGGGTAGCGTCAACATGGTTGGCAGCGCCAATGCAGTGACCTGTAATCTGTTGTGGGAACAGATAAATCCCCACATACTCGTTGCAAATGGTAAGGGTATAAGAGTTGTTCCTTAAAAATTCGAAATACCGTCATATTATGATCCATATTTAGCTGAAAAGCAATCTTTCTAGTACTAGTAGTCGGTTGTTCTTCAATTAAATTAAGTACTGTTTCCTCAAGCTGTGGGTGTTCGTACTTCTCGATGGCGACCACAATCCTGCGTTCTTTTGTCGAATGAACCATATTATCGTAATCGTTAATGAAGTCGAGTAAATATTCTATGTGAAGGATGCTGCCGTTGAGGAAACATTTCAGCATATCTTCTAGAAACTTCTAACCCTTTCCCCTGCTACAGACCGTAAACGTTATGCATATCAGCCATTTCCTCATTTGTGTATGTCATTTTAATAACAAGTGAATTATTAAAGTAGCAAATTAAGAACAGAACAACAATACAAAATAAGTATTAAGTCTATTTCAAAAATTTATAAACTGACAGCGTTATACCAATTTAATTGTCACTATCGCTAAAAGTGTCCTACTAGATAGATTAGTTTTCGCATTTATGACGATCTATCTCTGTAGTTGTTCGTAAAAAATTTTTTACTGCGAAACTGGTTTGTTTTGGGCAAAAAACTCACGAGACATTTTTTGTTTAGAATGAAACAGGTTATCGGAAATAAATTTTTAAATGGTAAACAAATAATAAGACAAAAAGTTACATTGGAAATAAACTTTAGGGGTTGCGTTTCCCACCCTTACAACCATGGGGTAAACCAAATAAATAACTGGATAAGTGTCTTTTTGCTACTAGGAAACGTCAGGTTAATTTCAATATTGTAACTTTTTTGGTGCTTGTGAAAAAAATTGTTATACAAATTTTATGTACTCCCTTTGAGGAGCTGTATCTTAACAAGGGATGCTCCAATGAAGTTTCTTTATATGAAAGATCCTATCTTTTTTTCGATGAGGAATCACCTCCTTAAATATTTTACACTTATTTAGTTACACCCTGTATATACAGTGAAAACCCTTTTTATTGATGCTTTTTTCCATTCTCATCACTTGAAGGAAATGTTACATATCGGGATAATGAATTTGTTGATATGAGGTTTTATTTTATGTAATACTCTTCACCTAACTACTAGGCTCCTTCTAGATTGAGGTCCTCAACAACTGTAGTCTTTAGACACAATTGCCAAGGTAAAAAAAAGATCAAATATCATTATCAGCCTATAGAGCTTATAAAAAGAGTATACTACAGAAATAAATAGAGCTTTAAAAGAAAAAAATGAAGAATATGTAAACAAGGCGGAAAATGAACAAAGAGCGCTCTGGAAGGTGATAAGAAATAGAAAATCAAATAGTACTATAGAGAAGATCAGTTCAATGCCTGATGTTGATACTTTGAATGATCACTTTGCGAGTATCGGCAAAAAAAATCGTGAATAGTTGGCAGTATCAACAAACTACAAACCCCCCAAATCTTGGGTTCAAACAATGAAAAATCGTGTTTTTTCTTCGAATGCACTGTGAAAGAAGTAAAAAGAATCATATCATCCTCAAAATCGAAGCAATCATCAGACATTTTTAATATTAACGTTGGCATACTGAAGAGCTTATGTGAAGAAATCAGCCACCCGATTTCAATTTTAATAAATAAATGTTTCCAAGAAGGCTATTCACCAGACGAGCTGAAAATAGCAAAAATTATTCCCATTTATAAAGGTAAAGGAGACAAAAATGCTAGTAATAATTATAGGCCTATAGCAATACTTCCGTCTATATCCAAAATTTTTGAAACAGTGATCAAAGATCGCATGTTGGGATGGATGGAAAAAAAAGAAATTATTGAATAAAAGTCAACATGGCTATAGAAGAGGGCGAAATACATCTACAGCTCTAATGAGTCTGATGAATAAGGTTATATAAGGCCATCGATAATGGTGATATCGTTGAGATGCTGAACTTCGATCTGAGTAAGGCTTTTGACATTGTATCACAGGAGATCCTAATTGAAAAATTGAAAGATAATATATACTGATGGACAAAATTAGCGCATCACCTAAAATTTCGTTGAATTTTAACAATTGATATCTTCCCAATATTTAGTCGGATTTCAGAGTTTTTTTCTTTCAATAGTAGCTCTGTTATTGTCGAATTCCCTCCATTAAGCAGAAGTCCAAAAAATAAAATCTTTATGTTGTACAGGGCGTTCAAATAATGTCATGTTTCATAGTCAAATTTTAACGTCTTCTGTGGGCAATGCCAGGTTGCTGAGGTATATGAAAACAATAAAGCGTTGTAGCCTAGTACCTCTTGAGTATTTTGTTTTTTCAAGAACCAATTTATCTTGAAGTCGTCCAGAGATATTCAACTTTTTATCAACTATTGTATTTTATGCATTAGCCATGAATATCTTCGCAACCATTCGTCCGATTTGAATGTTTTTTTTTAGTTGTAGTTCTTTTAATGGCGAAAATCATACTACAAAGAGATGTTCAAAAAATAAATGCATCATGCTGTACAGGGCGTTTAAATTTTCCGGTTTTTTTCATTACTGTTTAACGCCTTTTGTGGGCAATACCAGATATCTGAGGCTTCTAAAAACTATACAGTGATGTAGCCTGATGTTTCCTGAGTATTTTGCTTTTTCAAAAAGCAATTTATATTGTACCATTCCAGAGATATTCACATTTTTATAACATCTTGCATTTCATACAATATATTGACAATGAATATTTTCAGTCAAGTGATACTGTGGTTTACAGTTGTCATAATTTTTTCTAATTAATAAAATTCATTTGAAATTAATAATTGTGTTAATTTCTAAAGTTTTCTTCGCTTTAATATTCTTTTCATTCGACGTTGAATACGTAGTTTAAGCTGATCCCAAACGTTTTCGATTACGTTCAGGTCAAGACTAAAAGCCGACCACTGTAGATGTTGAATCCCAACCTCTTTAAGGTATTCACGATATGGAATTATCGTCTATCAGCAAAAACTTGTCGCCTATGTATCTCGCAGAATTTATTGCCCATTCCCGGATCGCTACAAGATCCATACGAGTAATCAAGGAAATGCTTTGTCTTCTCCAGATAAATACTAATGCATGGGATGATTTCAAGCTCACTCTGAAGTCTTCAGTGAAGTGAAAAAAGCCTTTTGCGGGGTGTCTTGCATTCAATCCATATTCATCGAGTCTTCTTCTTGAAGTTTTTGATGAAATTGTAACATTTCGGACCACTCGACAAAAAAAAACAACGACCAAAGAAAAATAAATAAGAGCTAACTTTCAACACAAAAACAAACGAAAACAAATTAAAAAAACAGAAAAATGCAAGATGTTATAAAAATATGAATATCTCTGGAATGGTACAAGTTAAATTGCTTTTTCAAAAAGCAAAATACTCAGGAAACATCAGGCTACATCACTGTATAGTTTTTTGAAGCCTCATATATCTGGTATTGCCCACAGAATGCGTTAAACTCTAATGAAAAAAGCCCGAAAATTTGAACGCCCTGTACAGCATGCTGCATTTTTTTTTTGAACATCTCATTGTTGTATGATTTTCGCTGATAAAAGAGCTACAACTAAAAAGAAACATTCAAATCGGAGAAATGGTTGCGAAGATATTCATGGCTAATGCATAAAATACAATAGTTGATAAAAAGTTGAATATCTCTGGACGACTTCAAGATAAATTGGTTTTTGAAAAAACAAAATACTCAAGAGATACTAGGCTACAACGCTTTATTGTTTTCATATACCTCAGCAACCTGGCATTGCCCACAGAAGACGTTAAAATTTGACTATAAAACATGACATTATTTAAACGCCCTGTACAACATGAAAATTTTATTTTTTGGACTTCTGCTTAATGGAGGGAATTCGACAATAACAGAGCTACTATTGAAAGAAAAAAACTCTGAAATCCGACTAAATATTGGGAAGATATCAATTGTTAAAATTCAACGAAATTTTAGGTGGTGCGCTAATTTTGTCCATCAGTATAGTTTCAGGGGGACCATTCTTAAACTGCTGCAATCATATTTGCAGAAACGGTATCAGAGTGTGCACTCGAATGGAAATGTAGCTGCCATAAGAAAGAAAGTTAGTTATCAATAATTTTCCTCAACTTTTCAATCATATCAGAAACGGCTTGTTCGTTCGATCGAAATATTTTGATTAACTTCTCTAGTGTCCCTGATATCTCGGTTTTGCGACCTAAGAATTCTCTTAAAATTGAATGTTCTGTAGTACGTCAGTTTAATTCTCATTGCAACACACTTACCTATTTTCGAACCAATTGAAAAACTAAAATGAAATAAATGTTTCTCTATCGTATTTATAATTGTTTTGGTCCTGGGCAGGGTGTTCCATAAAATATGGCCATTCAAAATTATTGTTCCTCAATATCACAGACAAAACGAAATCAATCGAAATGAAACGTTGCAGCCACATGCAAGATCCTCATAATTAATAAGCCTCATCCAAAATTTTGTGGCCTTAGTGTACACAAAACCATAGAAAAATCAATTGTAATATTGAAGGAAAAAACTTTATATTTCCTTGAAAAGATATCTGATTTATTTGGTAAATGAAGATTGATATACTGAATGTTCATGCAAAATTTTGTGGCCATAGTGTTAACAGAATCAACTTTATAATTCCATAACAGGATATCCGATTAGGGGGAAATAAATTTTGTGAATGATCACTGATATACTCAATGATCATGCATAATTTCAAGAGGATAGCATCCTCAGAACAATACAATTAAATTTTTTTTATTATTTATTTTTATATATTTCATTTTCTGAATACTTTCCAGAATATAATGCTGATTGTGTTGAGATTCTGTATTTATATATTTGGTATGACATTCAAGTCCCAAATAAAATTTTGAGGTAATAGTCGCATTGCTCCACCAATGAACCAGCGCTCAAAAGCTCCTGCTCAGGGCTCTTCTCAAATGTTTATTACATCAGATGCATTTTGCGCTATTGCACTAACTTGCAAAATTGAATAAATATTTTTTTTCGTCTGAAAGATATTTAATTATTGTCTCCATACTTGATCGCTACTCTGTATAATGCATTCATCATCCATTCATGTAGCCAATGACCCTTCTCTGCTGACGATACGATTTGTTCACCATGAAACTGTTTTTTTTTTGACATATTTTCTAACATACTCAAGAAATACCTAAGGATTGTTGGCATGATAGGTTATCATCCCTTTGCATGAATCAATATCCGCATTATGTCGAAAAAAATCTACTCATACGCTCTAACAAAGATGCATCTTTTTAACTGGTTCTAATAACTACCGATGAAAACGACAAAATTTTACTAAACGAACCTCCTTTATGATTGCAAATGGTTCTTTTTGGGCGCGCGTTGTACTTGAAATATCCGTAATTTTAAAATTTTGAGCCGAAAATGGTCGATAGGGTTCGACTTCCCTGGCCGAATTCAATTCTGTCCGTGGGGCCGGCCGTCAAACCGTCCGTTAGCACGATCATTTTCGAAAAGAATGTCCTAGAGACTTGAAACCTTCAGGGTGAGTTTCGTTCGAAATACTGCGGTCAAGCTTGTAAACCAGTCATATCGTATAGAGTGTGCCATAAAATATGGCCAGTCAAAATTTCTGTTCCTCAATATCTCAGACAAAACGAAATCAATCGAAAATTAATTATGCGGCCACATGCAAAATGCTCATAGTAATCCTTACGCAAAATTATGTAGCCAAAGTGTTAACAGAACCTGATAGAAATTTCAATTGGAATATTGAAAAGAAGAAATTTCATATTTCCATAACAAGATATACGATTCGAGTGAAATTAATTTTGTATATGAAGATTGATATACTGAATATTCATGCAAAATTTCAACAGAATCGCATTATCAGAACCATATAATTTAATTTTTTCAATTGTCGAGTTTTTACTTATTTAAGTATTCCAATCATTTCCAGAACATTATTCCTATCGTGCTGAGTTTTTGCATTTACACAGGGTGTTTCCTTATTGAATGTTAATATTTATGGGAGTGATTTTTGGACCCATTTCAAGAAAAAAACTTCATATGAACAGATGTCCCAAACGTCTATCCTGAGTAACAGGGTGGTAAAGTTTTCAGAAATAAATCATTTTTTATTAATATCTACAATACCACTTCAGATATTTCAATGAAATTTGTCATACATATACTATGAATCAAGGGGCATTTTTCAATAAATCACTTCTTTTTAATTTTCACCACTGGCGTTCGTACGTAATTTGACCTGCCTGTTTGGGCAGTCATTGATGGTACGCCATAGATTATTCCTGAAATAAAAATTATTTTTGAAATTCCCAATCATTTTTCACCAAAGTTTTTCTCTTGATTTTTTTTCAATGCGATGAACGGTTTCCGCTTAGATAAATAAAAACTGTTTCTCTGCATTGAAATAAATTAGATTATGTATGTATGTAAGAAAGAACTTATTTATGTAGCTGTGTCCAAATTACTCACGAACGACACTGGTGGAACTTAAAAAAGAATGATACATTGAAAAATGCCTCCTGATTCATAGTACATGTAGGTATGACGAATCTCATTGAAATATCTGAAGGGGTAATGTAAATATTAAGAAAAAAATATTTATTTTTCAAAACTCTACCACCCTGTTAATCAAAAGGTAAGACCAAAGATTAGAAATAATATCGTCTCCTTAATCTTTGGGTAACACTTTCAGGACATCAATCTCAAGTCCTATATTATATCCACCGCTTTTTTTCAGATATACAGGCTGATGTTACAATAAGTTATTATTGAAGCTTTGTTGTTGATAATGAAATGATATTATTATTATTATTATTATTACATAGCAATTAGAGCTGAGGTGATAACCTGTAACAGCTCAGGAAATGAACAAGTAAAAAAAACCAATCGCATAACACTCAACAATTCAAAAATCACACCTCTGCCAAACACAAAGATTGCAAGAAACTGAAAAATAAAAGGACACACAAGCACTACAAAGTCACACGCTGTTCACACCAAGATTTGTAGTAGGCGTTCACTGATGCGGCTCCAACAACACCAGCCGGAAGACCATTCCAAACATCAAACACGCGATTGGGCAAAAAATGCTGTCTTGCTGTAGTTTGAAGATTTGTTTACGCAGTTTATATGGGTGTCCTCGCAGGTGATTCAGGTTCAGCAGGAATGTGTTGAAGGTATCCATACCATAGAGCATCTGATGTGTAGCCCTATATGATGAAACGTTTGAATCCTTTTCGATGAATATTGGTTGGCAAATACATGGAGCTTTACTTGTTTCAATTTACTTTTACTTTCCATCTGCTATATTTTCTATGGATAATAAACATTCCTTACAAACAATTATCACATTGTTGAAGTTGTTATCCTGCAAATTCACTATCTGCTGAAGAGTAGCTGCAACGCCATTCGAAACAACTCGGTTGTAGTTGTATCAGATCCAGATTTACACAGATGCCTCGAAATCCACAGATGGGGTAGGATGCGCTTTCCTTACTTCGACTACAGTAAAAAAGTATAAACTTCCAACTCATTGTAGCATCTTCACTGCTGAACTAGTAGCAATCCAAAAAGCAATTGAACACGCTATCGAACAGAACATACTACATCCTCTTATATGCTCAGACTCTCTCAGCTCAATAGTTGCCGTTCAGAATATTTTCTCCAAAAACCCAATAGTGAACAACATATTAGATGTAATTAACTCCAAAGCAGAACTGGCACGCATAAATTTGATATGGATACCCTCCCATTCTGGCATAGAAGGAAATGAAAGAGTTGACGAAGCAGCGAAGGAAGCCATCATCGATGGTGAAACAACAGAAATTACAACACACTATGACCTAAATAACCAGTTCAAAAACAGGATCAAACTAAATTGGAAGACTCTATGGCATCAAAGCAGATCAAAACTTTCCAGTATCGACCGCACAATAGCTATTACACCACCTGTCACCGAACTGCGAAAGGACCTCATAATCTTGAGAAGACTTCGAATTGGCCATGCTTATTTCTCACACAGTTACCTATTGAATCGAGAACCTCCTCCGATATGCCTCACATGTAACACCCAAATGACTGTTCAGCACCTAATTACAACATGTCAACAATACCAACCCCAGGATCCAATACTTGGTTAGCAACAAAGTGGAAGAAGCTTTAGATATCTCCAAACCAGAATGCCTTAACACATTGCATTATATAAAAGCATTGAGCCTTAGGATATAAGTCTTATTGTTTATATTTTGTTTCTTTTTTTTTTCTTTCTTGTTTTGATATGTTGACTTTTCTCTCTAGCACCTATTTATAATGTTAACCTTACTGTTCCACTGAAATCGCTAATGACCTAGTCGTCGAAGCGAAACGTTATAAATAAATAAATAGATCCAGATCTTTGATTTTGAGAAAACCTGAAGAGAACTGCAACTCTTTTTTAACTCTACCGATTCATTGATTTTCGCAATATCCTCAGTACAGTACGAACGGAGGAAACGAACAAATAAATTTGGAAGGCAGAGTAGGAGCTATTTCGATGAAATTCTCCGATTACCGGAAATTAGTCAATCAATGTATCTTTCTGAAGAAGTGTTGAAAATGTACAATTTCGTGATTGGTTTTATTAGCTTTCTGGCCTCACATTGATTATTACTTATGCAACACCACAAATTAACCTTTATTTTCTGTTCAATTTTCATGCAGCAAAAAGTCTACGATGAGGCATTGGAAGTATTGTCTGAGGATAGATGCGCCACCAAAGAAGATTTATCAAAATTGAAGTTTACTGAGATGTTTATAAAGGAAACCATGCGGATATTTCCCATCGTTCCTTTCATCCTAAGGATGGCTACAGGTGATGTGAGAATAAGTGAGTATGGGATTCCAAATAACCATGATTAACTATTAACAGACAGTTTTTCACGATTCTCTTCCTAGCTTAAAACAATAGGTACCTACATCTTTGAAATTTGATCACAATTTTATTTCCTGAAAAGCAGAAGGTTTTCGTTCTACGCCACAGAAATTTTCTGTTTTACCATGCCTTTGTGTGCACTCGTTCCTTTGTAGATAATCTTGTAACAGAAAAAAGCCCACAGACAGTGTACCAAAATTGAGGCCTCATGTTGAAGCTAGAATAATTGAGGCCAGTGTAACAAAATTATAGATAGTTAAATAGAAAGTTAAAGACTCTTCAATGGGTAAATCATGTTTGGACCCCGAAATATCAATCAGATGACAAAAACAAAGTACTAACTTCTTAGCGATGGTGACTAGTTCCTGTTGAACTTTATATACAGGAGTTTGAATTATGTTCCACCTGGTTCCCTTATATCGTCTTGTGTGAGGTGTTCTCATGAAGTCCTAGGTATACGATACTCAGTCAACACTAAGACGTCGTATAGATATCTCAGCGATATCTTTTCGGGGGATTTGGAGTACTTTTGTGATATCCCTGCGAGATTGCAATCGAACGAAAACAGAATAAACTGCTTAGATATTCAAGTTTCACAGGTAACTGTTGTGTTTAAAGTAATATTGTCAGTTTTTATTATTAACAGAAAACATTTGAATTCGATTTCTCTTGACAATAGACGTTAGTAATGTGTTGCAGGTACATAATTTATTGCAGAAAGCACAAATTAATGTTCCCAATTGTAATTTAAGATCTTTTGAAATTTTCCATGTACCTTTTAGAAAGACAAATGCATCCGAAAACTGTCCGATAATCCAAATGTTCTGAGCCTGCAGTGAGCTACAAATTGTCGATGTATATGATTGTATAATCCGCCCATTATACGTCTGTTTGCTCGACCATAATAATAGCCATTAATCACAAGTGAATAATGAGTTATTATTCACTGCTGTTAGATGCTTCATAGAATCAGCTTTTATAAAATATTCTTTAAATTGGTATTTCATTAATATTCTAAAGTTCTTCAACTAACAAATATGGGTACACCTTGTCAATCGAGGGCCAAATATTCTTTGATTATATCAATTAAGGCCATTTTAATTACAAACTACACAAGAACAAGTTCTCCAAAAATTTCTCATATGTCAACTTGGCATATTTTTAAAAGAAGGGTCTTGTCACTGTCGCCAAATGTTAAAATCTTCAAGACATATTCAGTAGTCGTAGATAAAGTATAATATGCTACTCCCGTATAATGGATCTTATTCACTCGGTGAATAAAAGCTATCATTATACGCTCGTTGCATAAAATAGTATTTGATACTTTCGATTTCAATTCAGTTACAATTGTTTCAACTTTACATGCATCATTAACAATTATAGTTTATATATGGTTATAGTCGAGGGAAGCATGTTGTAGAATTTGAAGCAAAAAAAGTAAATATACGTTGGGTAGGAGCTTTGATATGAAGTTGGGAGCGCAATCGGCTATTTCATATTCCTTTCCGGAATTTGGTAAGAGGTGTTCAATTTTTGGCAGTTAATTTAGGCAACTGTGAACGGATAGGCCTGACTGATAGAACATCTACCAATCCGTTTCTAATGTTGAATAAATAAATAAATTCATTTACAGAGTTAATACTGAAGCAACATTTTGTATTTTTCAGATGATAAAGTGGTGATACCCAAAGATTCTCTGATAGTTTTCGGTATGCAGCATTTGCATAGAAATCCGAAATATTGGAAAGATCCCTTAAAATTTGATCCAGAGAGATTTCTACCCGAAAATTTTGCGAAACAACATCCGTTCTCGTACCTTCCATTTGCAGGAGGTCCGAGGAATTGCATAGGTGAGATATTTAAATGAAGTGAAAATATACCACGAGATCAATTCAGATACTCTTATTGTTTTCAACTCTGTTAGAATTAATTTAATGAATTTTCTCTACTTTTCAATTTTGTTAATCATATGAAGATGAGATTTGCGTTGTTATATTAGTGGTCGACATGCTACTATTCTTTCTCATCTCCAACATAAGTTAAATATCAACGTGAGGTTAGCAGGAAATATTAGTCCATTTTCAAAACTAGTCCTTTGAAAATGATTAACATAACAAACTTGACTTTCGATGTAGACTGAACATTTTGCTTTAAAATTGACTTTTTCCGTCTATCTCAAAATAGGAGGTTATTTTAATGTGTACGAAATTGAACATTAATGACCCATTATCATGTTCAATTTATGCTATTTTAAGGTGCAATCCTCATGGCAACCGTACACAGAGTATTCAGAAACACTACGAGAAATGTCAAAACTCAACTGGAATATGGAAACATAGAAATTCAATTATGTCGAATGTATGTCTTGTGCAAAATAAGAATGTATTTCAATCAAGAACTTATTCACAATTCATATTGAGGTCATCGAAATACACTTGTAATAAACTCAGTTATTAATCTAGCGACTAATGGTCTCGAACTATAAAATTATTTCAATTCATAAAAAGTTCAACGGAAAAATCTTGTAATCAACTCGTTTCTTACTCTAGCGATTGTTGTGTTAGTCTCGAACTGTTGAAATATCTTGACCATTAGTTGCTGTCTTTAATAACCTAGTTGATTAAATAATTATTTCTGTGAAGCCTCAACATTCAATTCTCATTTAAATTTTGTTATAGGTTCAAGATATGCCATGATGAATATGAAATTACTACTTTCAAGGATTGTGAGGAAATTCATTTTGAAAACAGATTACAAATCAGTGGAAGATGTTGATCTGTCTTTGAATTTTTTATCATATCCTTCTAATGGATATAAAATATCCTTGGAACTGAGAAAATAAGAAAAAAATTATTCAGCTGCAAAAGTTGTTACTATTAGAATTTTGATCGATAACTCTGAATAATAAAATCTAAGTTACCGTCAGGTAGTTTTCTTTTAGATGGGGTTTCATAATATTCTGACTAACTTCACAAAACGGAAAAAAACTTGTTTCCCTTCGACATGAATATCTCAGGATATTCTTCAAACAATTCGAATATCAGCACACTCATACGAAAATACGGAGTTCTTCGCTGTAGTGAATGTAATTCACAGTATCAGCAGAATAAAACTTCCACCTGTTTTATCAAAGCACAGGAATAAAAATATAGAAATGTGAGTAACGCATTTTTAATCATATCGGTGAAAAAAATGAACAATGAAAGCAAAGAATAATACAAATACATACGAATAATTTTGAAATATGCTTATGTATACCCTATACATGTCGCCAATAATTTTTTTCGCAATATATCTTCATTCACTTCATCGCAATGAGATCCGCGTCTAGGGTGGCCACCCAGTATATCAACAAATTATTATAGTCTTCCTCACCTTCAGTGACTTTTTAAAGAAAATTTATTTTATTTTCGACCTCCACAAGGTGACTAAGTCCTGTTCAGGTAAATAAATTCACTTTTTCGAACTTTTTGCAAATTCAAAAAATCATAAAAAAATAATTATTGATGTGACAACTTTAAGCGATACCACATATTGAAGCATAATTTAGCTTCTTTCTAAAAAGCGAATCAATTATGCGTAATTTGAAATACAAAGTGTTTTTTTTACCCTGAACACTTTAAATGAAGATTAATGAGTCCGGCCCTGGAATAATGAAATAATTGATGTATTTCTGACTCGACCTTAGCATGTGCCAATAACCCCCAAAGTTTCAATAATATCCGTCAATAAGTTTGGATTTTATAATGGTCTAAGTATTTCCATGAAGTTGGAAAAACACCCTGTAGTTTTCTAGGGAAATCCAGAAATAATTTTTTTATAGTCAATCAGTAGTCAGCTAGTGCAACTCTATCTCTACTAAGAGTATGTACAGTTATTCCCCGGACACCCTTTATATATGTAAAGAAAAGTATGCGTTGCTCTTTTCTTTCAATATTTTATTTAGTTACCTGGAATGTCAGGACAGACAGTTATAAATTGTCAAAGAGAGAATTTTATTTAAATGGTGCTTGTTAAAAAACTTCAATTAGAGGCTTTAAATGTTGTTTCCCTCTACATTTAGGTACGTTGTATTGTATGTTTGGATATCGTTAATAAATCCCTCTACATTTTAGAGAAACGCATCATTCATACTTGAGTAAGAAAACTTATTATGAAACAACATTTTCTGCATCTATTTTTCAACTCATGGAAAAACTGAGATTTGATTTTGCTGTGAAACCAACAATAGATGGAAAATCACATTATATGTGTAACTTCGATAGGAACACCTAATGGAGAGGTTTTTGGATTACCAGACGAATGCCAACCAGTGAGTGTACACAAACATCTTATTAACACTTCGAACTATGTGAAAGTTAAAAAATCCTTAGTTAAGATATTTAAAACAAGAAGAATATGGATAAAACTAACGGAAGATTTATTGAGAACATATTTAGATGAAGAGGAAAAAATACAGTTTAAAGATATTTACTTGGAAAAACTTGAAGAAGAAATTAATGAAGTTGATTCTATTCCTAAAAACTCAAAGAAAATTTTAGAAAAACTTTTAGAGAAATTAATTGACAAGCCAGCCCAATGTGTTTCACAGAGTTAAGGGAAAGTTGCAAATGAATTTATGATAGGAAAATTCAATGGTAGAAACGTCAATGCAAACCAGTGGATTGAAGATTTCAAGAAAGAATGTAAACGTTCTCAAATCAATGAGGACCAAAAGAAAATTGAAATTTTAAAAAACTTTTTGGAATGCTCCGGTGCAGAGTGGTACAGTTGCATGATGATTAAATACTCTATAGAATCAGAATGGGATAAATGGGAGATGAGTTTTTTCATCAACCAGGTATGCTTTAGCCTTCAAATACCAAACAGGTTCATTGCTTGAGTATGCCTTGAAAAAAGAGAAATTATTATTGGAAGTGAGAAAATCAATCGATACTGGGACACTTATAGACCTTATAGCTTTTGGCCTGCCAAATTATGTTGCAGACAAAATTGATAGAGAAACTTTACAAAACATCGAAGGTCTTTATAAAGAAATTGGAAAATTAGAACATCTAGTCTCGAAGACTTATAAATATGACAAAAAGAAAAATATTTTAAACTCTAATGAAAAGAACAAACGGAATGATGAGAAGAAACCATGCCAAATTTGTATTAATAAAAAAAGGCATACGTTATCATCCTCAGGAAATTGGCTGGTTCAAGAAGGAAAATCAAAGAGGAGTTTTGAAGACTGTGAATAATACTACATTGGAGATTGAACTAAATGAGAAGAATCCAAAAAACTAGATGTGCCACCATTAATAAAACTAAAGTTACTATTGAATGACATTTTAGAAGTTTATGGAATATATGATTCGGGTTCGAATGTATCACTGATCAATGCAAAATTATTAAAAATCCAGAAAAATCCGAATAGAATTGGTAGTAATATCGAATTTATAAAATTGAGAACTATTAATGGTGGTGAAAAAACAAAAGGTATAGTAACTCTTAAAATCAAAATCTACAATAAAGAAAAAATTATGGATATTTTTGTAGTAGACAATGAGAATTTTAATTATGATTTTTTAATTGGTTTAGATTGCATTAAAAATTTCAAATTAATACAAGATGAAAACTTAAGGATCACACAATTTGATGATCTGAAATCAAAAAATACGAAATTAGAAAAAAATTGTATCATTGAAAATGATTCTCGGAATTCAAATAATATTGAATTTCGTGATGTACTGGGTGAAGAGAATGAAGAGAATTGTTTTCCAAATTTTCCTGAACAAGAATTCGAAAATGAGAATAGATATGAGATAAATTTTAATGAACATATGAATACAGATGAATTTGAAATAAATGTAAACCATTTAGATGCATACAAAAAATCTGAAATAGATGAATTGATAGAGAAATATAAATCAGTTTTTGCAAAAGATAAATATGATGTTGGTACTGTGAGTAATTATGAAGCTCATATCGATTTAATGGTAGATAAATACTGTTACAAACGTCCATATAGATGTACAAATGACGATAGAAAGGAAATAGAGAATCAAATATCGAAATCATTAGTGACAAATTTGATTAAAGAGTTTTACAGCCCATTTGCTGCTCCTGTAACTCTGGCATACAAGAAAGAAGATGACAAAAAAACAAGACTATGTATAGATTTCAGGGAACTAAACAAAATTGTTGTCTCTCAATCACAACCGTTTCCTTTGATTGAGGATTTAATGATTAAAACTGTAAATTGTGAGTATTTCTCCACACTAGACATTAATTCAGCGTTTTGGTCAATTCCTTTGAAAATTCAAGATAGATACAAAACGGCTTTTGTAACACCAGAAGGTCATTTTCAATGGACATGTCTGCCTTTTGGATTAAGAACTGCTCCAGCTATTTTTCAAAGAATATTGAGTAACATTATAAGAAAATACAAATTATCTGATTTTGCAGTAAATTTCATAGATGACATATTGATTTTTTCGGAAAATTTTGAAGAACATATATTACATCTATCTAGATTATTGGAAGCGATTCAGCAGGAAGGTTTTAGACTGAAATTTTCGAAATGTACATTTGCAAATAGTTATGCTTAATATTTAGGTCACATAATAGAAAATAATTCCATCAGCCCTCTTAAAGATAATTTAACAGCTGTGAAAAATTTTCCAGTTCCAATTACAAAAAAAAATGTACGTCAATTCTTAGGAAAAATAAATTTTTATCATAAGTTTGTACCAAAGAGTGCACTTATTCTGGATCCGCTACATAATTTATTACGGAAAGATGTGAAATTCATATGGTCTATAGAATGCCAAGAATCATTTGACAAAATAAAGTCATTGCTTTGTTCTGAACCATTCTTGAAAATCTTTGATCCTGAATTGCCGATCAAAATTTACACAGATGCTAGTATTAAAGGAGTGGGGGCAGTGCTGAAACAAGAAGACGAAAACGGAGAAAACAGACCAGTTGCTTATTTTTCAAAAAAATTGAGTGGAGCACAAAAGAAGAAGAAGGCAATATATCTAGAATGTCTGGCCATAAAAGAAGCTGTGAAATATTGGCAACATTGGCTAATGGGAAAAGAATTTGTGGTTTATTCAGATCATAAACCATTAGAAAATATGATTATCAAGGCTAGAACAGATGAAGAACTTGGAGATTTAACATATTATTTATCCCAATACAATTTCAAAATCAAATATAATCCAGGAAAATCAAACCAAGAAGCTGACTGTCTAAGCAGAAATCCAGTTTTAGAGTCAATGAAAACAATGACGATTTTTTGAAAGTAGTAAATTTAATAAGCTTTGAGGATTTAAAAAGAGATCAAAAAGAGAATTTAGACTTAGAGAACAGGAAACTCATATTAGAAAATGGAATTTATTACAAACCTAATAGAAAAGGAGAAAAAATTATATTGTCAGAAAAATTTAGTAAAACTTTAATTAAGGAAGTCCACTATCACTACTGCCGCATTGGACAAACCCAGATGAGAAATAAAATAACACCATTCTATACAGCCAAAAATATCAATGGAAACATAAAACAAATTTGTGATAAATGTGAAATATGTATAAAGAACAAATCGAGAAGAAAACCAAAGTATGGTTTACTGTCACAATTAGGTCCAGCAACACGACCATTTCAAATTGTGTCTATTGATACTATCGGAGGATTTGGAGGATTGCTGTCAACAAAAAAATATATGCGTCTTCTAGTTGATCATTTTACAAGATACGCCTACATTTCCACATCGAAAAATCAAAGCTTTGGCGATTTCATAAAACTTTTGAGAAATGTAACACCAGCTTATGATATTGATATATTATTAACGGACCAATATCCTGGTATAAATTCAAAAGAATTCAAACAATTCGTAATGAAAGAAAATATAAAATTGGTTTTTACTGCAGTGGATGCTCCATTCAATGGACTCAATGAAAGATTGAATCAAACTTTGGTTAACAAAATAAGATGCACAATTAATGAAAGTGACAAAAAAATTGCATGGTCTTCTATTGCACAGAAATGCGTATAAAAATATAATGAAACAGAGCATACAGTAACGAGGTTTGCACCAATGTATCTCTTGGAGAGCGAAAGTGCAAACATTCTACCCAATGAATTTAATATCGAGATGTACAGAGGAAATTTTAGAAAGAGATAGAAACACAGCATTTGAAAATACCGTAAAATCACATGACTACAATAAAAAATTATTCGACTCACACAGAAAAGATTATAAATTCAAAGAGGGAGACAGAGTTTATGTTGAAAATGAAAACCAACTTAACAGAAAAAAATTGGAGGAATTGAGAATTGGCCCATTCAAAATTCAGATTTCAGATTCAATCTATGAAATTGATACTGGACATAGAAAAGCAGAATCCAATTTGTATCACATAACAAAATTGTGTCCAGTTTTTGTTACTGAATGAACAATTACGTGCATTGTCATTTGAAATTGTCACTCTCTGAGGGGGGGAGATGTAAAGAAAAGTATGCGTTGCTCTTTTCTTTCAATATTTTATTTAGTTACCTGGAATGTCAGGACAGACAGTTATGAATTGTCAAAGAGAGAATTTTATTTAAATGGTGCTTGTTAAAAAACTTGAATTAGAGGCTTTAAATGTTGTTTCCCTCTACATTTTAGGTACGTTGTATTGTATGTTTGGATATCGTTAATAAATCCCTCTACATTTAAGAGAAACGCATCTAAGTCTCAATCATTCATACTTGAGTAAGAAAACTTATTATATATATATATATATAATCGATGTTCACTAGCAACCCATGCTTATGATTTGGACCATAAAATTGATTTCCAGAATATAAAAATACTAAAAACCGAAAATAATTATCACAAAAGGCTTATACAGGAGATGATACAAATAAATAAACATGAAAATACAATAAATAAAAAATCTGACACACACAAATTGAGCAACATATACAGTTACCTATTAGAACAGGCCAAAAAAAATCCGATGCGAGTGGAATTCATTGTGAATGAAGATTGATATAATGAATGTTCGTGCACGTTTTTAAGAGGATCGCCTTATCTGAACCATAGAATATTCAATTGGAATATTGAAAAGAAGAATCTTTATATTTCCGTAACAAGATATCCGATTCGAATGAAATGTATTTTGTGAATGAAGATTGATATACTGAATGTTCATGTGAAATTTCAAGGGGATCGTATCATCTGAACTATAAAAAGTTCAATTTGAATATTGAAAAGAATAATCTCTTCATTTACATAACATGAATTCCGATTCGAGTGAAATTTATTTGTAAATGAAGATTTATATTCTGAATAACAAGAAACACAGAAGAGCATAATACGGACCAACCTGTCAAACCTTTATAACCTTTGGAGCCATGTGTCTGACCACGCGTGGCCACGCACCACGTGTTCGGTATCGGGAAATTGCAATTTAATTCGTCGTATGTCTTCAGTGCAGAGATGAAAATTCCCGTTTATCGTCAACTACGATTGAATGAAACTGAATAGCGATGGAAATAATTTTGCTTCGTTACAGTATCCCATTCCTACACGTAACGCAGCATACTGAGGTCTATTCAGTTTCTGCAAAAGAGATTCAGAACACTTTCTATAAAATAGGCTACTATAATTCTGAAATGATCGAACTGAAGCCTTATAAAGGAGTTGATTTGTTGGATGGCAACTCCAGGTTCTACACAAAGCTTTCATCAAATTTATGCCTTGCATGGATTTAGCACACATGTTATTAATATGTTGGCTCCAGTCAAGATTTTGATGAAAATGAACACCCAACTATTTTACCGATTCAGCCCATGGGATATCCTTTAAATGTGGAACGATGATTATTTTTTCTTTTGACTTACGGCAAAAATCGCCGAAGAAAGAAATTTGGAGTTTGCCCACATTTCTGATGAATTTAAAGCTCTGTTCTACTTGTTAAACGCTTCATCAAAAGATGATCATTTAGCTATGATTGTAGTATCATCTGCGGACCGATATATCCTCGTACATCTCTAACAAAATATTGTTAATAATATACTCTATAGTCCGTTCACGAAAGGTTGAGCCGTCGGTTGGCCATGGAGATTTGGCATATTCCACTGTGTATATTAAAATTTTAAGTTGGAATGTTTATTTTCTTGTCAGATTGATACGCAATGTTGTCAATATAAAATAGAGTTCCCAGATAACTCGGAAGCTCGTCGGTCGATGCCGGGTTCATTCGGCAACGTTGACTTTATTTCACTTTATGACTGCAAATACTCTCAACTTCAGATAAATAAACAAACGCCTACTATGCGCTCAAACTTTCGTGAACGGACTATAAGTAATATTGCGTTTTTTGGGAATTTCTGTGCTAATCCGATATGTGTTTCGACCGGTCCTATAAGTTCAATGGATCAATGAGATAAACATTCCTCTGTACTATAAGGAATCTTAATAATTTAATTATATTTTGAGGAAAATTTATGTTTACTAAGATTTGTTCAAGGAGGTCAAACTGGACAAAATCATAGGTCGTTTGACATTCAAGAAAACAACTATGGCAACTTCATTTTTAGACAGAGCAGAATATATGGATGTTATCAAAAGAGAAAGGGCATCATTCAATAATCTTCTCTCACGAAATCCAAACTGCAGTTCCTGTCTATCAACTGATTATTGGTATGCTCTCTCTAACCTGGTGAGTATGAGGGATTCAAACAATTTCAGGATGCAAGTCAGATAAAAAGGCCGGTGACTGAATCATTGGGAGAACCATTAGGTTTAAGTATGGGAAAAACAACAGTATCCTTAAGTGACAAAGAGATATATGGGGTACTAATGAGTTGATTGAAAATTTTTGTCAACACAAAAGTCGTTCGGCAATTACATCGAACTGGTCGGATCGATCTGAACCGTTCGTTTACTACATTCGAATTGAGGGAAGTAGGTACACATCAGTACCGTTCGGCAAAAAAAACTAAGAAATCGGATGACGATCTTTTCGCCCGGTGTATTTCGACGGATCAAAGCGATTTTATCCATAGAGTTTACGCCTTTTCATATGTTTTATATATGTTTTATGATGAGATTCGTGACCCGACAACCAATAGACTCTAATACTTATCAACTCTTTTATTCTTCTGTTTTCATTTATCCATTAATAACCTAATTAATTCATTAAGATTTTTCGATATTGCTATCGTAGGTGTGAACGGGCAGGAGGAGAATTGGTTCCTCGTTTGTTTTGCATGTAATTGATTAATTAATTTGGATCTTTCGGTACAACTATCGCCGTAGTAAACAACCAGAAGAGGATATTGCATTTCTTTTGCATTCAGTGCCTTTATACCTAATTTATTAATTAAAAATTTTCAGTGGAGCTACGAAAAGGGTGAAGGTATCGTTAAAAGATAAGCATATTTCCCAAAATGGTGATCTTTGAAATCTAATAATCTATCCAAGTAGAACAGAGCAGTATGTTCTGTGGCTGATGCTCTGTACCGTTCGTTTATTCACAGATATTACCATGGATATTACAGATGAATCTGTACGATCTGTGGTCACGTGACTAAAAAATACATACTATATGTAATTCCATCCTTGCCTGGACAGGATTTTATTTTGAGATGATAGCTAAAGCCAACTCATCAAGTGTAATATTTATACAGTGTGTTTGGTCATGACTTAGCGATAATATATACCTAATATTATTGACAAAAACACCCACATTGGGAAGTTTATCCCCATAGTTTTGGAGTAGCCCCCATTTTAATTTTACTTCTCTATTTTCGTTTACTCTTCCAAATAATATGGATTTCTTTGGACATGTGAAAAAAATGTTCTTTGAAAGATGATACTACAGCCTTTCATTAAAGTAGAACAAAATGAAAACATTCAACTTGAAAATGCCATAAAAAAATTCTTTAAAAAATTTCTATCACAAAAATGTACTGATTTTCTTACTAAATCCGCAATAGTACAAGAACTAGCACATTGAAGTATAAATTTTTTCCAATGAATATCAGCTACAAAACAACATCTACATCATTTCATTTCTGTAAGTTCTGTTGGAAATGACCACTACTCGAGCGCCCCAAACTTTTTTTTGTTGCTACAGGTCGTCATGAGGGCCACTGCCTGTCTACAAAGCAGTTGCGGCCATTTCGAGCAATTTCGTGATTAATTTGTTGTTTGATCATTAAAAATTATCGAAAGTACAGCACTGAGTTTTATTTTATTTTATCAATTTTCATGAGGGCCATGTTCGAATAGCAGTTACTTTTTAATTATGTGACTTACAGAAATTATGTTAGTAACGTTTTGTAACTAATATCCTTGCGTGTTAGCTCATTGAAAAAAATTTTACTTCAATATGCTAGTTCTTGTTCTATTACAGATTTGCTGAGAAAGTCAGTACATTTTTTTAATAATTTTTTATGACATTTCTGAGTAAAATGTTTTCATTTTGTTTCAATTTAATGAAAAAATAAGATAAATCGAAATCGAAATCGAAGGGTCAACAAAAATAAAAAAGTTATTTTAAGATGGGGGCCACTTCAAAACTGACGGGGTGAACTTTCCAATGTGGGTGTTTTTATCGATAAAATTAGGTATATTTGATGCCCTTAAATTATCGCTAAGTCATGACCAAACATACTGTATATTACACTGAATATTTATACTCTGTGAGTGACAAAGCCGATTAAGTTTTTCTTGTCCACATGTCTGAAACGTAATTGGAGTTAATGGGGTACTTAATCCATGCTTGAATTTACTTATGTCTGACCAAAAAACTTGTTACCATTACATGTAGACAGATTTTCATTCTAAAGGAATCGCGTTTAGCCTGCTGATTTTTTTTACTGCAGCTTGGACGTTTTTAGCATATAAGAATTTTTCGAGAGATGAATTTTGTAGATATTCTCTGAAAGCTCTTGTCCTCATCACCACTGCTTCAGACAGTTTATCATTCCACCACTGTTTTCTGTAAGAAGTTGGCCTAGGGTTTCTTATCCTAGGTAAAGTGGCTTCAGCCGCTTCTCAAATGAAGTCCCTAAATTCCTCCAGATTATAAGAGCGCTTAGCTTCTATAGCAATCTCAATATACTCCTGATATTTCACCTAATCCGCTTTAGATGTGTTGTGTTTCCTACTAAAAAAATGGGAATTATATACTTAGAATGATTGAGGTAAGAAATTCAATGCTGTCATAAAAGGGAAATGATCACTTTTTCCAGGATCAGGGATAACAACTCATTTCGAATTTATTCATTTGAACACAAAGTGATATCTGGAGCTCTCAAATTGATAGCAGGCCCGGTGATTCTGGTTGATATAGATATATCATCTGACAACATAATATCGATCAGCAGTTTACCGTTTAAATTTTGAGCACCAGAACCCCAAGTAGGGCCTTTAGCGTTCAAATCACCACATATGATATGCGCGGTTGTGATATGTTATCAATCAGAGATCGCCGAAATTCAACAGGAATCGTAACATGCGGAGGACAATAGATATTGATGACAGTGCGGTTTAAATTCGATATTATAATTCCTTGAACTTGGAGTCTATCAGGACTATCAATGAAGTTCAAATTCAGTTCCTAGAAAGGGATGTTATGTTTAACTAGGGTGTCCATGCCTCCACATCTATTGAGTCGATCTTGTCTCACAATATGTAAACCTTGAACTGCAAAATTCCAGTTTTGATCAAGCTTGGTCTCAGATAGTAAAATGACACTGGTGTATTTCTTCTCCAGTAGGAATAATTGGTCTTGAATTCCACTGAAGTACAATAAATATCCTAACAATTGGGTTCAGATATTAAGATATATAATAAAGTTCATCAAGGAAGGAGTTGATCAGACAGTATTATTCATCCATAGTTTCATTGTTAATCTCTGAACCTGTCGGTTCAGGAACAACCTTTGAGCCTACAGAAGATGAGACTTTTCTCTGGAGCAGAATTGACAGGCTTTGAAACATTTCCGTAGAATTTTTTTCTGTAAGACGCTTGGTAATTATAGAAATAATAATACGGGGTTTGAGATGCTTCCCTATTGATAACAATAGGTGTTAATTGAAGAGAAACGTCAAACAATTGCGATTTATGCAGAATTCGGTCATATGTTGGAGACTCTGTATTTCTTCTCTTCTTCTAACTCAACACTGAGGAATTAGAATTTGAGGTTTGTTTTGAAGGCATTAGAGACCTTCTATTGTGAACCATTATAATAGCAGAGTCATTAATATCGTTGGTGGCTTTAGCTGGGAGATGTGGGAATAATTGAGACCTGAGTTGGTGGGGAGAAGAATTATCAAGCACATTTGATGGACCACCATTGTATGTTTTTGCCTCAAAATATGATATATTCTGCACAGCTATTAAATTATTAATTTGCTTTTGGTGAGTAAAATCTGGACACGTGCGGTCTGTTGAAGCGTGTTTACCCTCAGAGTAAACACATTTTGGTTTGTTTGGATCTGGACAGTAAAGATCCTCATGCTTTTCACCACAATTTCTACATCTTCTAGACTTCACCGCACTATTACAATTGGTCTTGGTATGACCATATCTCAGACAGTTGTAACATTGTATCACCAGACCCACATATAGTGAGACATGCCTGATACAGGCCTACAACCAAATCCTATCGGAGGATTTTTCCTTTGATTGTTAAGACGTGTTTGACGGTTCATAACTACACACTCTCCCTAACCACTCTTCTATTAAGCTGTCGCGCATCCAATATGGTTACCTTTGTTTGAGCTACATTTAAAAAATCGTCACTTTTTATTTCAGAACCGACATTCTTTGAAACTCCTTTACCACATACCATACGCGAAGGGATGAATATATCAATATCCCTATCCTGTAAAAAATGGTAATCTTTCAAAAATTTATTGGCTCGATCCGGTATATCCAGCTCAATAGCTATTCTCTTTTTACCTTTCTTAGAGATATTCATTTTTCGTTTGATGTTTAAGGCAGCCAGTTTTTTACCTGAATTTATTGGATGAATGTTTCCAATGTTATTACCTGACTAAATAATCTATTTAAAGTTTGTTTACATCTTGGTGAGAAAAGATCTTTGGTTTTTGCTTTTGATGAAAAGAAAGGGGGTCCTCAGACCCCCATGGTGAAAAGTTCATTCAGAAAAAAAATACCCTTATCAGCAGGCTTCAAAAATTGCCCGTATTAGTATAATTGACACTAAATCGGCCTACCTTTTACAACTCGAGTATAAGTAGGTGTTTGAATAATAATAATAACCAAAATTGGTGCTTATCAATTTATTATTTAATATCTTCTTTTTCCCTCTTTCTGGAACATAGAGCATTGTTGAAATTCGGGACGAAACCAAAGGACTTCTTTTTTTTGAAACATAGATAAATTGAAAATAGTAATCATCGAAATGAATACAATCTTCAATTTATAGGCTCACAGAACCTTCTTCATGCGGACTGGGATGATTTATTCAAGATGTTGTCAATGAGGGAAGAGACAGACCGGTTTCGGCCTTATAAGGCCTCGTCAGTGTCCCATATCCCTCAGACACAACTTCCTATTGAAGAACTTCTACATTTAAGACCACTTTTAAGACTCTATCGAGTATTATCCTACAGATGGTGACATCTAGTAGGGAGTAGTGTCAAAATGAGAAGTTCAATCATCACAGATCGCAAACAGAAAGCACTGATTACTTCCTCTTCACTCTTTGAGATGTTAGCAGTGGTCCTACATCAGGGCCTTCATGCAAGTTTCTGCGAGTGATGGAAACACCCAATTTTTGGCGGCTGTGAAGCCAAGTGATTTTAAGATAAAGAAAGAATGAAAAACAAAAAATTCTTTGCCTTTAAGGAGGCTTACCTAACAAATTTTTGAAACATAGATAAATTGAAAATAGTAATCATCGAAATGAATACAATCTTCAATTTATAGGCTCACAGAACCTTCTTCATGCGGACTGGGATGATTTATTCAAGATGTTGTCAATGAGGGAAGAGACAGACCGGTTTCGGCCTTATTAGGCCTCGTCAGTGTCCCATATCCCTCGGAGACAACATCCTATTGAAAAACTTCTACATTTAAGACCACTTGTAAGACTCTATCGAGTATTATCCTACAGATGGTGACATCTAGTAGTGAGTAGTGTCAAAATGAGGAGTTCAATCATCACAGATCGCATGCTGAAAGCACTGATTACTTCCTCTTCACTCTTTGAGATGTTAGCAGTGGTCCTACATCAGGGCCTTCATGCAAGTTTCTCCGAGTGATAGAAACACCCAATTTTTGGCGGCTGTGAAGCCAAGTGATTTTAAGACAAAGAAAAATGAAAAACAAAAAATTCTTTGCCTCTAAGGAGGCTAACCTAACAATTTTTTTTTGTTTTTTTTTTCAAAAATTTGTTAGGTTAGCCTCCTTAAAGGCAAAGAACTTTTTGTTTTTCATTTTTTCTTTATCTTAAAATCACTTGGCTTCACCGCCAAAAATTGGGCGTTTCCATCAATCGTAGAAACTTGCATGAAGACCCTGATGTAGGACCACTGCAAACATCTCAAAGAGTGAAGAGGAAGTAATTAGTGCTTTCAGCATGCGATCTGTGATGATTGAACTTCTCATTTTGACACTACTCACTACTAGATGTCACCATCTGTAGGATAATACTGGATAGAGTCTTACAAGTGGTCTTAAATGTAGAACTTTTTCAATAGGATGTTGTCTCTGAGGGATATGGGACACTGACGAGGCCTAATAAGGCCGAAACCGGTCTGTCTCTTCCCTCATTGACAACATCTTGAATAAATCATCCCAGTCCGCATGAAGAAGGTTCTGTGAGCCTATAAATTGAAGATTGTATTCACTTCGATGATTACTATTTTCAATTTATCTATAATATGTTTCAAAAATTTGTTAGGTTAGCCTCCTTAAAGGCAAAGAATTTTTTGTTTTTCATTTTTTCTTTATCTTAAAATCATAGGACCTCTCCCTTGTCGACAAGCGACCACCCCTCAGAATCCAATCGCCCCATTTATTTTTGACGTTTCAAATGTCACACGTGTTTTGAGGGTTTAGTAGGAAGATATCAGATATCAATTCTTATATTTTATGTTCTTTGTGTAATCTGTAGCGATGAGATCTCCCAATATCACCTGGAATAACTATCCTGTCAGAAATCACTCCAAGTCCAAGGATGCAAAATTAAACTTGTTTATTTTATTTCCTTTGAGGCTGAGGTTCTTCATGCTATTGGTTGTATCTGAAGGAAATCAATAAAAGTTGTTATAGTATTCCAAATTAACTATTATATGAGCACGTAAATTTAATTTTTAATTTAACTTGTGTGATTCATTTAATTTAATTTTTTTAATAATATATAATAAAGTGTGAAAAGTTACGACAAATTTCTTTTACAAATAATTACGAAATATACATTACTGTGCACATCAGCTACAATTAGTTACATTTGACCTCCAACGAACCCACGAAACACACCTAGGCAGAATGCCTGTTTGTGCTATTCCGCCAATTCATTGGAAGTCAATGAAATAGCACATTTTATCAACCATGACAGCTGATAGATTTACAGGACAGAAAAAAAACAACGACATAATTGAACCTATTCCAACAATAAAAAAAATAAAGAACACGGTTGATCAGAAAACGACACACAGGCATATAGGCAGGTATGTAATACAACTTATTGATATATGTATATTAAAAATCAACTGATTCTCCATCATGTAATCATTTAAACTTAACTTGAACTTAATAAAATTTTTAATGTTTTTCAGGTAGAATGTGAGAAGATTATACAATTTTGGAACGAAGAAAAAAGCATATCTTTTGGTATTACTCTTTTGAAACAGAGGCAGTATGATTTGAGAACTTTCTGCAAACCTGGTTACTCTCAAAGAGGGAGTCACTCTGTATTGGTCAATATTCGAGAACATCCATATCAGACATTGATAGCTATATAAAGATCTTATATTGAATACCTTTGACAGTTTATACAACAAGTCAGTTTAAAATAGCCTATCCCTTTTGAGAATTATTTTCAACAGGGTATTCTGAGAAGTCTGCAGCGCAACCAGATTGCAATTGCCGGTGCCACCCACACAACAATGCAATAGCGTATCACCGATTCTGCTTAAGATCAATATAGCATCAATAAATTTTGTGTAGAGAGTATACTTCTCAAACTGAAAATTTTATACATTAGTAATCTCATATCTTTTCAAGATATATTCAGTTTGTTTATACCATCGCATATGCTGATCGATAACAAGACCTAAATACTTCTTCACAGCAGTTTTCCTTATTTTTTCACACAGACATGAAAAACCCCTGTTACAACGATCCAAATGGGTTAAGTAGTATCGGAATTATGCATTGCCATATTCTATTTACTTTTTCGCCAATATTTGCTTAACTTTCAATACGATTAATTTAAAATTTCTAATGAAGAGCAGAAAGACGAGCATTTATTTGTCAAATTGTATATATTTATTACCAGATATTCGAAATTGTTCTCTATCTAGCAGCTCAAAATGAATTTAATTCCTATCTACTTTGAATTCTTCATGCGGAAGCACAACTGAGTCCTATCGACTGAAATCCGAACGAACAGTGATTTGAACAAAAGTTATATAACATAGTTTAATTCCTAAAATAGTCTGATGCTTAATTTCATCCGTTCACGAAAAAGATCTATACCACTTTTTGGTATTTTCCGGTCGAAAGAAATTTTCTGTCAGTAATATGTCCTTTCGAAAACAGTGAGGAGGTTCACAGTGAAATCTGATTATAGTTGTGTGGAAGACGTTGATTTGACAATTAAACTCGTGTCGTGTCCTACTGATGGAATCAAAGTTACTTTATATCGAAGAAAATAGACAACTAATATATTTGAGGCAAGAAACAGGTGCTGGTTTTTATGTAATCCAATAAAGACAACCTTGATGTATGTCGCTTAAATGTTTTGCAACCTGTAATCTGGTCTTCCTACTGCAATATCATAGAACCGAATTTTGGTGCATCACAAGCTCCTGAATGGATACGATCAATAATTATTGATAACTAGCTGACCCGACAGACTTCGTCCTGTCAAAAAGATTTGTACATATATAAGGATTTAAAAGTAAGTAATCGCTTTATTGTTAATCATGTGAATCATAATTATTATTATTATCATTGTAGTGCTTTCTGGTATACGAAGTTTTTTGTTTGATGACCTGGCGCATAGAAAAACAAATCTGATGGTTTTCCAACACGGAAATAGGCAACATACAATTATTGACCATGTGAGAAACATGGGTTTTCTAGATTAATACCACAAACACTTAATGATTGCCCCTGGGACTTGTTTATAGTCATAGCAAAAGCAAGCCGCACTGGAAACTGAATGATATTCATACCTTGTTTCATTTGGATCTGCCCCATTTCGTTCACAATGAACCAATATTCTCGAGCACTTCCTTCACGTTAATAGATCTGACAGTTGTCTAATTTTCCGATGTGAATGACATCGGAAAAAAAATCGATTTTGGGAAACGTCAAAAAAATTCCAATTTTCTTTCGTTCTTTTCGATATCTTGCAGACGGTCTAGAGAAACGATTTCTTGAGTGGGCACCCCCTACGTTATTCGACATCGGGTCGACAGCGACAGCGACCTTCGAGAGGCAATTCCTTCGGACTTCATTGGAGTCTACGGGAACGCTTTTTCGAAAAATCGACGAAATTGACCGTTTTCGGGAATTTTTTAAAAATGTTCCCGACGACGCGAAGCGGCGTCGGACGTCTCTAAAGAAACTTCCGTCCTTCCTCTTTATGCCTCGCCCTTCGGACTCGGTCAAATCTTTTCGTAAAACCCACCATAAATCAACAAAAACACCCCTAAAACAACCCAACATTTCTATGAACATACTCTGTGATGGGAAAAAGAAGGGCTATTTTTAGGGGTTTTCCAGCAATAATTCTAATTTTTCTCGCCGTAAAAACCATCCTTGAACTTCAACGAACATTTTAAAAAAGATTTGGCCAAATTGGTCCAGGCGTTGTTGAGTTATGCGCTTACCAACACATTTTGCGATTCATTTTTATATTATAGAATACCCATTTATTATTTCTACTGGAACTTTGTAATGTGTCTTGAGTTCACAGTTGTATTATGTTCGCATTTTGTATGAATAGAATCAAACTTCAATATAAAGCCTATTGAGTAACTTAAAAGCTCGAAAGGCCATTGGTTGCGCACAAGCACTGGAACAGCTCAGGAGCTCGAAACTCTCAATACGAATACTATAATAGACATAAAATTCCTCCAACAGCAGACTTAAATACGTTCTCTGAATCTCAGCTGGCAATCGAAAACTATTGCAAGATTTTGTCAAGAACTTGTGGATAGAACAGTTTCCTCGTCCATTTTGATATTAACCTCTGAGAAAGGATATAAATCGATGAAAAACGTATATAAGACCATTTAGAAACATTTATTTTCAGAGACAATACTTGTGTTTTCTCGACAAAGTCATCATTTATACATCGAACTGCTTGATAAGTGAGAGATACCTGAGCGTTATATAATAATAATAATAAAGTTTATTTGGATAATAAGACAAGGTGTAGCACAGAGATATATAAAAGTATTATAATCTGTTCGTGATATTTAAAGTTAAAGTATTCGGAAATTGTCCCAAGAAAAAGAAAAGCAACAACACCCTTGGGTAAAAAGGACAGTGAGATTGAACAGTGGTTAGTGGTATTTCAGAATCGGTAAGTATACAATAAATAGGTCCAGTAGGGTATGTCAGATTCGGTAGGTATAGCTCAGGATATTCACTATGCAGCGGTCTTTATCTTTAGTTGTCAATCAAGTTATTGAGTAATGACCTTGTTTTGATGTTCATCCACGCCTTGATATTTCTTTCGAATGCTTTTATATTCTTCAAGTCTTCAGGAATTATGTTGAAAATTTTAGGTGCAATATAGCTGAAGCTTCGTAATGATTGAACCAAAGCCTTATAGAATATCTTCAAATATTTAATATAACTCATATATTCACGTAAGTATTTGAATTTGAAAAGTAGACCCCTTATTTTATTAACAAGATTCTTTATTTGTTTATTCCATTTCAGTTTCTGGTCAATAGTAATACCCAAATTTTTCATGCTCGTTGTTTCAATGATGGAAGTGTCATTGTCAGTCATAAGATTACGTAAATTCGGCAGACCAGTAGCATACGAACTGAAGACCATATATTCCGTTTTGTCGATGTTTAAGGTAAGTTTGTTACATTTGAGACATTTATTTATTTCACGAAATTTCCTGTGTCTCTTCCTTCAATTCTTCCCACGATCTTCCCCTGAAGTGAGTTACCGCATCATCCGCAGAACAGCATCCTCTGATTCCTTCAACTTTAGGAGACTGTTAATATACAGGTGGCCGGACGATTGACGTCAATAAAAAAAACGGGTTCCTCATGTCATGGGGTATTCGAATCACCCCCATGTATATTATCCGATTTTTCACGGTTTCCGAGTTATGATTTTTTTATGAAATCTGAGAATTTTCAACTTGAACATCTTCGAAAATTTTTTAAAGAAAAGTAGAAGATTTTTCTGATATTTTTTGTTGTGGATAGATCGCCATGAAGTGTACTTTTATACATAAAATAACCAGCATCGTAACTTTGATAAAAATTATGAAAATGTTGGTCTCAAGTGAGAAAGTTACGTATTTTAGATCATGATTTAAATTTTCAAATTTGAATTAAAAATGTAAACAGGTTACTTCATGGTTTTTTAGTAGGCTTAAAAACTGCGCTCACCACTCAGCTTTCAGAATCATTAATGAAAAATGGTATTCAACAGTCTACTTTTGCTAGAATTAGCCTTCAAAGTCAGCGAGGTGGAAAAAATCAAAGAACTAGAAGTTTAATCAAAATTTATTTTTTGCCATTTTGAGATTTTTCTGATCCAGCTTTGACAGAAAATGCTGAAAATTAATAAAAATTAGCTTTATAAAAAAAGTTTTAGATAAGAAAATGAAAAATGTTTGGCAAATCATGTAGATAAAAAGAAATTTATTTATAAAATTTACAATAGGTTTTCAAAGTGGCCACCTCCAGCCCCAATACACATTCTACACCTTCGCAAAAAATTTTCTTTCAGTCGCATAAAACCTGCCCTGTTTTCTCTTAGGACACGTTCGGCTTCTCTTATCTTCCGTCGCAGTTCGTCTTCTCTTATCTTCCGTCGCAGTTCGTCTTCATTAGAACATTCTCGGGCGTAAACGATTTCTTTGAAATAACCCCAAACAAAAAAAATCGATGGGATTAAGGTCAGGTGAGCGTGGGGGCCACTTGATAGGTCCGCTTCGTGCGATCCATCTGTTAGGGTATCGTTCATTTAAGTGATTACGGACTTGCGTTGCGTAGTGACACGGGGCGCCGTTGTTTTGGAATACAATAGTTCGACGAAGCTGAAGACTCACATCTTCCAGGAGCAAAAGAAGTTCATACTCGAGGAAACTTTTGTATGTTTCTCCATCAAGTCTGGACGGCAATTCAAATGGACCAATTAGTTCGCCATTGAGGACACCAGACCACATGTTAACGCTAAAACGATGTTGAAATTTTGATGCTCTCACTTCATGAGGATTTTCAATCGTCCACGTGTGGTAGTTGTGAATATTAAAGACTCCACATCGCTCAAATCGTGACTCATCTGTCCACAAAATTTTATTAAAATAGCCAGGATCTTCTCTTTTTTTTTGTATCATGGTTCGGCAAAATTCAACGCGCAATTGGTGGTCTGCAGGTAGTAAATCTTGGGGCCGTTGAATGTGAAATGTATGATATCCTTCTTCGTGCAGTATCTCTTGTATAGATGTTCTTGGGATGTCCAGAGCATGAGCCAATCTTCTCGTACTGGTTGATGGATTACGCTTAACCTCTTCGAGCACCCTTTCCCTGCGATCCGGATCAACTGTAGGGAGTCCTTCACGACCACCACGTTGACCAGGAATGCGGCCTGCCATTAAGGTTTGGTGAGTGTTGATAAAAACACGATGGTCTGGATAATGTTCAGGTTGCGGCCCACCACGACGTTGAAGATATTCACGATATAGTCGCGCTGCTTCAAGGCCGCTCCCTCGTGCGAGTCCGTAAAAATAATGCATTTCAGCATACTGACTTAACGTGTAAGTCATCTTCTAACACTTCAAAGAAAACAAATTCCAAATCAAAGTGCGAAACAGTCACTAAACGAGCAAAAACTTCAAACGCGTGTAGCAGTAAAAATGCCAGTTCCAACATCTGTTCCCACTACCGAATACGAGTATTTTTGTAGTGAGAATCTTAAAGTGGCAAAAAATAAATTTTGAGTAATCGTCTAGTTCTTCGATTTTTTCACCTCGCTGACTTTGAAGGCTAATTCTAGCAAAAGCAGACTGTTGAGTACCATTTTTTACTAATGATTCTGAAAGCTGAGTGTTGAGCGCAGTTTTTAAGCCTACTAAGAAACCATGAAGTAACCTGTTTACATTTTTAATTCAAATTTGAAAATTTAGATCATGATCCAAAATAAGTACTTTTCTCACTTGAGACCAACATTTCCATAACTTTTATCAAAGTTACGATGCTGGTTATTTTATGTATAAAAGTAAAATTCATGGCGATCTATCTACAACAAAAAAAAATATCAGAAAAGTCTTTTACTTTTTTTAAAAAATTTTTTGAAGATGTTCAAGTTGAAAATTCTCAGATTTCATAAAAAAACTCATAACTCGGAAACCGTGAAAAATCGGATAACATACATGGGGGTGATTCGAATACCCCATGACATGAGGAACCTGTTTTTTGTTATTGACGTCAATCGTCCGGCCACCCTGTATATAAGGAACAGAATGGGTCCTAATACTGTACCTTGTGGTACTCCGTAAGTTACTTATCTCTCTGCACTTTTCGAATGTCCTACTACAACAACTTGTCTTCTTTTTGATAGATAACTCTTAAGTAACTTAAATATAGGCCCTCTAAATCCGTATTTTTCCAATTTTCCCAGCAATCTTTGATGACAGAGAGTATCGAATGCTTTACACAAATCGATGAATATACACAGAGATGAAATTTTTTTTATCTAGGCATTCATACAAACTACCAGTTAGTTATCTTATTGCATCCTTGGTTGACTTTCCCTCAGGGAAACCATACTGTTTTTTATCAATTGTGTTATATTTTCCAAGGTAATTCATGATTCGCTTTTTAATACACTTTTCAATAACTTTCGCCAAATTCGATAGTAGTGTTATAGGCCTATAGTTCGTAATCAGTGAGTGGTCTCCACCCTTGTAAAAAGGTTTGATGATGCCTAGCTTCAACTTGTCCGGAAAACACCCACTTTCGAAGCATATATTTACCAAATACGACAAAGGAGCGGATGGATATTCCATGTTTTATCTCTTTTAATGTTAATATCTGCATTGAAGGCATTCATACACGTTCGTGGTGACCTGTAAATTGCTGTCAATGTAATGTTATTATCCCCGTTTAGATTTATTTCTATACACTTACTTTCGCCCAGAGTTATAACCTTATTTGTAAGCTCTATTCCTTTATTTAGGTAATACACCATCATTTTTGTTCAATGATCCTTCGTTATATATAGTTTAGTATTCATCTATACTGAACATTTATTTTTAGTATGTCATTTATTTGAAAAATTACAATCTACTCATATATGGTATTAAGTAATTTTGATGTAAGTTACAACATGAAAGTGAAATGTCCAGTGACATTTCTACTTATTCTGCACTAGTCTTGTCTCTAGTAGTGCTGTGGGAGATCTTCAGGCCATGGTTTTTTCTTCTGATGTTTGGTCCTTCTGCGTACAGATTCTGGATAAGATCGTTAGTGTCCCTGTAGTTGTTCTTGGTATTTAGCAGAGGCGGATTTGATGACATCAGTTACGTATGGGATTTCGAAATCTTCATGTAATATTTGGTTTCTAACGGACCATGGTGCGTTAGCTATTTTTCGAAGGGTTTTTGATTGGAATCTCTGAATTATTTTAATTCTCGTTGGTTTCGCACAACCCCATAATTGTACGCCGTATGATCATATCGGTTTTAAAATTGCTTTGTACAGTGTCATTTTGTTTTGGATGGATAGTTTTGATTTTTTTCCAATTAACCAGTACATTTTTTTGAGTTTGATGTCAAGATGTTTTCTTTTTGCTAGTATATGTTCTTTCCATGTGAGTCATTGATTTAGGTGCATGCCTAGGTATTTTACTCCCTTTTTGGTAGGTATTGCTGCTCCATTTAAAGTTACTTCGGGGCAAGTGCTGGTTCTTGTGGTGAATATGACTTGGACTGATTTGGTCTGATTTATGGTCATCCTCCATGTTTTGTACCAGTTGTCAAGTTTGTTTAGGTGATCTTGAATGTTTTTGGAGGTGGCCAAGGGGTCGTCATCTGAGGACAGTATAGCTACATCATCAGCAAATGCAGCAATGATTGTGTTCGGAGTTTCGGACAGGTCAGCTGTGTGAAGCAGGTACAGTAAAGGCCCTAGGACACTTCCTTGTGGTACGCCAGATTTGAGGGAAAAGTATCCTGATGTTTCATCATTGTATTTGACGGAGCACTTTCTATCTGAGAGGTAGGACTTCAGTAGAAGGTAATAGTTGTTATTTAGATTTCTTTTTACTTTATATAGCAAACCTGAATGCCACACTTTGTCGAATGCTTGGGAGATATCCAGAAATACGCCGTTGCAATAGCATTCATTTTCAAGAGAGTTGGCTATTTCATTAACTATTCTGTGAGCTTGATTAATTGTTGACATTTTTTGGCGAAATCCAAATTGGTAATCAGGAAGAAGGATATTCGTTTCATGATCCTCTTGAATTCTTTTTAGTAGCAGTTTTTCAAATATTTTTCCTGGTATTGACAGAAGGCTAATTGGTCTATATGACACTGATTCGTGTAGTGGTTTGCCATCTTTGTGTATCATAATCATGTGGGCATATTTCCAAAATATGGAAAAGTAACATAGATTTAGCATCCTATTGTAGATGGTGGTTAGGAACACTATTGCTTTTTTTGGTAGCCTTTTGAGGATCTGTACAGTTATCAAATCATAACCAGGGGCTTTGTTGTTCTTCAGTTTACGTATTTCAGCTTTCACTTCTTTGGGAGTTATTGATTTTATTGGTAACGATAATTGGCATGATGCTTCTAAAAACTCTTTGACATCGATTGTTAGCCCTGGTGTTCCCTCAGGTTCTACAAATACCTTAGACAGATGTGAAGCAAAGGCATCCGCCTTTTCTTTGCTTGATCGTGCCCAACCATTGTGTGTTCTTATCGGGCTGATATGTGGTATTGGTCTTTTAAATTTTTTGTGGCATTCCATAGGCTGTGGTCTGCTGTAGTCAAGCTTTCTGTGTAGGCTTCGAAAGACGCATTTTGGACATCTCTTTGTGCTGCCGAGAGAACCCGAGTTAATTTTCTATACTGATGGAGATCGTTCATGTTTCGTGACCGTTGCCAAATTTGCCTTGCTCTTCTTTTTTTAGATATAAGTTGTCGTATGTGGAGAGCAGTGCTTAAATAATTAGATACTTCTTGTGGGTTCAAGGGAGTAGCATGCCAAGCTGCTTGTTGAATCGTACTGGTGAAATGTTCCACTGCTTCATCTAATTGTGTTGGGTCTTTAATACTCATGTTGATAAGTTTTTCAGTAATATAGTTGCTGAAGTGTTCCCATTTTGTATGTTTTGAGGCTAATTTGGGTGGAAGGTTTGTTTGTATGGTTATACTGTTTGGGCTAACAACAATAGGCGTGTGATCAGATGTTAGATCACAATGTGATGCAATTTTGTGTTGGGATACCATTCACTACAAAAAAATCAAGAAGGTCAGGTATTTTTCTTGGGTCTGTTGGCCAGTATGTGGGCTCTCCATTTGAAAGGTGTTCATAATGTTTGTCAGTCATAGCCCGGTGTAGGTTACGCTCTTGGTTGTTGTAAGTCTGGAGCCCCAATTTGTATTCTTGGTATTCCAGTCACCGCCCACAATGAATCTGCTTCCAAGAGTGCTGAAGAATTCCTTATACGTGTCTGTTGAGATTGTGTGTCGTGGTGGACAGTATACTGATGTTACGCATAGATTTCCGTTGTTGGTTTTGATCTTAACAGTCGTAGACTGAATGGCGTCCGTTTGAAATTTTTCTAGTTCGTGATGGGATATGCATTTTTTTATTAGGTATTATAGCCGATCCTCCATGAGCAGTTCCATCAGGATGAATTGTGTAGTAGACTGAGTGGAATGGAATAGTAAATACTGTTCGACTGGTGAAATGTGTCTCAGAAATCAATAGGATGTCCACCTTGTTAAGATCTAGGAAAGTTTGGATCTCTTGTTTGCGATTTATCAGACCGTTGGCATTCCATGTTGCAATTCGGAGAATATTATTAGCCATTATGGGTTCATTTTGCTTACGAGGGTAGTGAGGAGATTCAACATTATGGTTTTCTGGTTCAGTAGTTGTGTAAACAGGCTTCTGAATTCATCAAGAAATGTTTATAACTGCTAGTTTAGGTTGGAAGGTGTCTGTTCCTGATATTTAATAGTTGTCGCTTCAGCATAGGTTCGTGGAATGTGTGTTTGTGGTATTTGGTTGTTTGATGGTGTTTGGGTTTTTGGCGGAAGGCTTGAGGTATTAATTTGTGGGCGAATGGTGTTTCTGGGATGGCTTTTCTGTATAAGGTCTTTATATACTTGGCAACCCCTATAGTTGGCCGGATGATTACCGTTGCACAAGACGCATTTTGCTGGTGTATTTTTCTGTTTTTGGCAAGTTTTTGTGTCGTGTTGTTCTCCGCATTTGTTGTAAGGTCTATAACAGTATGCTTTGGAGTGGCCGTATCCCTGGCATCTTATACATTGTATCAATCCTCGCTTCTTTCTTGGTGGTTCTATGTTGACTCTGGTTCTATTTATAAATTGAATATCATGAACAGTTTTGTTGTTAGGTTGGGGCTCAACATATGCAATGATTCTCTTGTTGCTCTATGTTTTGCATTTATTATGTTACGAACATTGTGTCCAGCTTCGTGGAGTTCGTTTTTGATTTCCTCAATCGGAACCGTGTGATGAAGGTTCCTAATGACCACTCTATATGCTCGTTCTTCGCTTATTTGGTAGGTGTGTTGGATTATTTCTTCCTTTCTCAGGTGTGCAGATAGTTTTCTGTAGCTGTCCACTGTGTGTGCGCTTATTTTAATTTTGTCGTTTGCTAGTACTCTTGTGTGAAATGAGTCTTTCTCTATTATCTGCGTGAAGCTATTCAACATTGCCTTATAGTCAGCAACGTCGTAGATAAAAATCGGTGGTGGAGTTGGCATTTTGTTTTCATTGTTGGCTTGTTTCTTTTCTTTTCCGTTGATATTTTCGTTTTGGTCGCTAGTTGATGTTGTTGCTAGCGGTGAGAATCTGTTATTTGTTGGTGTTGTGGGCGGACTAGCAGTTTGGGTGGCCGATCTCTTGCGTTTTTTCACCACCTGCCAGGTATTTTTGCTGTTTGTTTCCATGCTTTCGTCAAGATGTGGATGTATTTGTTGCAGTGATAAATTCCTTGAATATCCTAGATTTATTTCGCTTGATGGGAAACCTCGAAACGGGTCGCTTATTTGGTCATCAGACATTTCTTGTGGGTGTGTGGAACCCTTTATATTTATCTGTTATCGCCCGGCGCGCGCCTGATCTGATAAAAACATCACAACAATATGTTCGTTTTTCAGATTAGAATTTATTATCGGGATATTATTGCCTTTTCTCACTTTGTTTCGCGAAAACTTTAAACTATTTTAATTTCCACTTAATTCAGAATTTTCGGCAAACTAGCTCGATCAATCCGGGTTTTTAACGCCCGGTGTCGGTGGCTGATTGCTGTCGTATTCAAAATATTCGAAATCAAATGCTATAATGATCGACGCGTCCGCATCAGTTGAACACACGTTGATGACAACTGAACATTTCTGAATTATTTATTTGAAATGTTTCAGTTAAAATTATTATGTCTAATTTCGAAGGAAGCTTTTCTGGAACGACCAATAACTCATCAAAATTTTTGGCTGGGCTTCTTACATTCATGTGAAAAATTTTCAACTCCGTATTTCCACTATTGTGCTTGAAAGTGTTTATATTCTCTATTATCTCCGTTTTGTATCGCCCCTCCTCATATTCCCTGATGAATTTATTCATGGTTTTACGAAAAAATTAAAAAGAAAACCCAGAAACCACAAGTTCTTAATTTCATGCCCATATGGATACTTTTTTATTTGGTGATATTTTTCTAGATGGTCCCTGTTACCTTGAAAGGCTCGGCGATTTTCCCAGACTCTGTGGCGCAAATTCGATGCTTTTTTCAGTGAACCACTCACTTCCACAGTAGTTTCCGTAGTTTTCCAGTCCATATCAAAATCTTCTCCACATTCGTTTCTATCAAAATAACTTGGTTTTTCAGAAATTGAAGGTGTTGAGGTAGCATTGTGGGACTTTTTTTCCGGTCGGACTTTCATCAGATCCTCGAAACTATATTCCTTGGTGCCAACTATGAGTCGGTTACCTTTAATGATCAATTTTACCGATGTATCTTTTCTTGCCTCTAGAAGATTCGTTTTCAATACTCGGTACTCGTTGCGTTGTGCTTCAGTCGAGTCATTTGCTATGCTAATTAAAGTTCCTTTCAATAACTCGACTTAAAAAAAATGTCTTTTTTTCAGACCTGAAACTAATTCCACCTCAATAGGGAAACCTTGGCTCTACCAAGTCTGTAGCAATCACTAATATCACTTATCTGCTCACCACACATCGAATCCGGTGAAGTCTCACCAACTGGTTTGTCTAACCCAAAAATTATTATATTGTTTCTTCTATTCTTTCGGTCCATCAACTCCACTTTTTTTCAGATTGTAATTTTCTCTTTCCAGCTGATCAATTCTATCCCTCAGTGAGTGAATCTTCAACACAAGTTTAGCTTCGAACGCAGCGATCGATCTTTTTACTTAATTTCTAATCTTGATTATTTCTTCTTATAAAAGTTTTGAACTGAAATCCTTTGCTGCTTCAGCTGTATTTTCTGCTTGCGACATCTCAATTACACAGCATATGATTGCTGGAGTTAATAATTAAATTGTAGGTAACTCGAAAATAAATCACCCGGGCTTTGTCAACTACTGCGAAAATCTCACCAATCACTGCCACAGAATAGTGACTTCAAAATAACTTTAATAATCATCTTTCACGATTTCTCCACGAAATTTAAAGAATTCAAATGAGTACAATTCGACGTATTTATCTTCATTGGAACATATGTAGGTACATCATACATCATTGTATTCATAATTAAAATAAATATGAAGTTCTTTACTTCATTTATTCATAACATTATGGCTTTGAATATACGAGGAACCTATAAACTAGATAATTCACAAATAAAAAGAGCAAAGAAGGAACTAAAAGAACCATTAGAGACAACTTATTATAGTGGTGAAGAGAAACATTTCGTTAAATACCATTTTATAGGCCTCTTCGGTCAATCCAATGCTGAAAAATGAGCTTTGTTCGATAGTGTTAAATTTTTTGATAACAAATTATTCGTGTTTTTCTACATCTTTTGCAAATGCTGATATATATTGTTTTGATGCACCCTCTCCTGATATTCTGCCTACATACTCGTACATCCCTCGCCTGCGAATGGCACCTTGAATCGAAGTATTTTGATATGTAACTTTATCACCATAACAAATTTTTCTGTTTGTTTTCTTGGCTTTTTTTCTCACTTCCTATATCGTAATTGTGAACCGAACACTATGAATGACAGTATTAGTGAGAGCAATCTCCATCATTTCATTGCTATTTGCTTGCGTTAACTCCAGTTTTGAGTCGAGTCTGTCCTCATGGCAACCGTACACACAAAGCATTCAGAAGCACTACGAGAAATGTCACAACTCTACTGAAACATAGAAACATAGAAACTTCATTATGTCAAATGTATTTCTTGTGCAAAATGAGAATTTATTTCAATCAAGAATTTATACACAATTTATATTGAGGTCGACGGAAAGATCTCGTTATCAACTCTGATAGTATCTATCGACTGATGTTCTTCAACTATTCGCGTTAGCGAAGCGAACGCGTTAAAATATCTTTACCATTAGTCGCTGTCTTTAATAACCTACTTGATTAAATTACTATTATTCAATGTCTGAGTAAAAATTTTATTTGATTTATTAGACCTCGAGGTCTATTGGGGAGAAACAGAGGAATCGTATAAATTATTTTAACAATGTTTGGGTCACATTTTCATCGCTTACCGAAGGAATATTCACCAAAATGATATCTAGATACATAATATTGTGTAATTACAAGATAACGGCGGGTGAATAGACTGAGTAGGTATGAGGAAATGTTAATCTACCAAATTTGGTGTAATTAACTGCGTTGTGATTGAAATAGAAAACGTAAATGAGGAACGTTTGACGTAAATAATTTTTCGGTATTTACAACGAATTATAAGATGTTGGAATCTATCCAAAGGCTAGTGACAGGAATACCCAACGGAAGATACAGACCGCCCTATGAACAGCCTCTGGGCCTTTTGTAACTTCTTACCTCTTATGCAAGAAGCAAAGTTCAGAGATATGATGTTTTATCCATCACAATATAATTTCAAAGTGAAATATGTCCCAGGAAATTTCAACTTTGAAACAGATTGTTTATCTCGCAATCCTGTTCTACTGTCCGTATAATAAAAAGAGGCGATATTCTTTATACTCAATCTATAATCATAAAATAATAATTTCTTAGGAATTCTGTCGAAACATAATGAAACAAATTCATGATAAATTTAGCCATATCGCATGTGTGTGAAGTTGGCCCAGCTCTTTTTGATTTTCAAAAAAATTTTTTTCTACAAGCGTGCACTTTCATTCTCTTTCCCGCACGTATTTCAATTCGTAAAGAGTCACATTGCCAAACAGTGTGGGAAAACCCCTGCTATTCCATTACCGCACGCAAATGCGTGTGGTAATGGATTAGCAAGGGTTTTTCTCGCACGCTTTTTATAAAGAATAACGACTTGTCAGAGACTTTCGTCGTTCATGTGTATTTAGAATGATCAATTCACATTTGATCTATGTGTTGCGTCTAAGCGCTTGTAGAAAAAATATTGGTCCTAACTCGTGCGGAATAGTTATTTTCCTAACAAGTGCGGAAAGTGATATTTTCCCGCACGAAACTGCCGTTACCCAAACGACGCGAAGCGGAGTTTGGGTAAGCAGTTGAGTGCGGGAAAAACACTTTCCGCAAGAGTTAGGAACAATATTTTTTCTACAAGCGCTTATACCAGATCGATTTCAACACACAGATCAAATGTGAATTGATCATTCTAAATACACATGAATGACAAAGTCTCTGACAAGTCGATACCATTGTACTCTCATCGTTTCCATAGTAACGTCGTCGGTGGCATAGAGATATATCATTATTCAGTTTATTCTTTAGAAAAAGCGTGCGAGAAAAACCCTTGCTAATCCATTACCACACGCATTTGCGTGCGGTAATGGAATAGCAGGGGTTTTTCCCACACTATTTGGCAATGTGACTCTTACGAATTGAAATACGTGCGGGAAAGAGAATGAAAGTGCACGCTTGTAGAAAAAGTGTTTTTTCCGCACTTGTTAGGAAAATAGCTATTCTTGTGCTGAATTTTGCTAGGTTTGTGCTGCATTGTGCCGATAATATTTTTTCTTAATTCCAAGTGGTTTTCGAAATATTTTCCAAACCGAAAAAATGAGCCAGCCCAGCACTTTTCGAAAAATGGGATTTAAATGATTGATAAAAATTGTGCTACACATGTACTGAGTTGTGCCGTTCGAATTTTCTCGAAAGTCCCTCTCATTTCCTGAAAAATCGAAATTTAAGAAAAAAGATAGCCCAGCACTTTCGTTTTTTTTCTCACAAACGAATGAAAAAATTTGTGCTACATTTGTGCTGCTTTGTGCCGTAAATATTTTCACGAAAATCTTTCGTGTTTTCCTGCAAACTACGAAAATAAAAAAAAGTCATCCCAGCACTTTTGTTTTTTTTTTCAAAGGAAACATGCTCAAAAGATTGTGCTACTCTCAGGCAAAGTTGTGTCGTTGTTATTTTCACAAATATCCAGCTAATTCACCCAAAAAATAAAGAAATTAGAAAAAAGTTATCTCAGCACTTTATTTTTTTTTCGACGAAAATTTTGTTGTACTATTGTATTTGTACCAACTTGAGCTGGTCAAATTTTCAGAAAAATCATCAGTTTTCTTCTTATAAGGGGCAAAATAAGAAAAATCAGTAGGGTGGAGGAAAAACCAGTATACCTGGCAACAGTTTGTGTGAAGTTGGCCCAGCACTTTTTGATTCTCGAAAAATTTTTTGTTGTTCTGAATTGTGCTAGGTTTTTGCTGCTTTGTGCCGCTTGAATTTTTTTTTATTTCAATCCGTTTTTTGAGATATTCAACGAAATGTTTTGTACGAACCTACCGAGCATTATGCGTTATCTACATGAAATATCATATTTTTGTTTTTGTTTTCATTAAAATTATTTTTTGTATCGTTTCTTATTATTTTGGGGATAATTTATTATTTCGAAGTTTTTCAAGGAGATTATTGAGTTTTTTATAATTTCATGGAAATAAAAATAATACTCTAATGTGAAAAATGAACTATATTGTATGCATTTTAATACAACAGGTGCGGTAACAATGTTTCATTTTCCTTCAGGTTTTTGAATGCATCAAAGTAAAGAAACAATTTTCCCTCCAAGAAAATTATGCGACCATAAATTTCATCTAAGAGGCGCGAATAAATTGAACGATATCTCGTCGACTTTGCTGTATCAATAGTCAATTAAATTTTCACGAGAAAACATCATCAAATCATTCAAATCTTCTGAGCTTATTTTTTATCGACAATATTGTCTTGAGTTTAACCCCCTTCGAATAATCAAGGCAACAGAGTAAGTTCAGACGTCTATCGAAATTCGACAGTTTGCACGAATTGCAAAGTCGTCAATGTAATGTTACCATGTGTACCGATTTTCCTACAGTAGATTGATTTATTCAATTTCCAACATTCGACGGAAAAATTCAAAGCGTTTTCTGAATATTGACACGAGTCACGACTTATACACCACATTTTTTTGACATTTTCGGGAGAGAAAAAAATATAATTTTTGAAATATTTTTTTTTGTTACTTGAACATTCTTACAACTCAGAGGAATTTTAGAGAAAATTTGAAAGCCCCAACTCAGTACCAACTTAATACATTTATACCATAATCCATTTCAACCGTTGGAAACCATTTTCTCGCAAAATGATAGGCTTATTCGTACTTAACATTTTGTTGAATATCCCAAAAACCGAATGAAATAAAAAAAAATTTTTAGCAGCACAAGCCTAGGAAGATTCAGCACAACAAAATTTTTTTCGAAAATGAAAAGTGCTAGGCCAACTTCACACACACTGTTGCCAGGTATACTGGTTTTCCTCCACCCTACTGATTTTTCTTATTTTCCCCATATAAGAAGAAATCTGATGATTTTTTTGAATCTTTGACCAGTATAAGTTGGCACAAATAGAGTACAATCATATAAAATAATTTTCGTCGAAAAAAAAATGAAAGTGTTGGGCTAACTTTTTTCTAATTTCCTTATTTTTTGGGTGAATTAGCGGGATATATGTGAAAATAACTACGGCACAACTTTGCCTGAAAGTAGCACAATGTTTTGAGCATGTATCCTTCGAAAAAAAACAAAAGTGCTGAGATGACTTTTTTTTATTTTCGTTGCTTGCAGGAAAACCCGAATGGTTTTCGTGAAAATATTTACGGCACAAAGCAGCACAAATGTAGCACAAATTTTTTCATTCGTTTGTGAGAAAAAAAAACGAAAGTGCTGGTCTATCTTTTTTCTTAAATATCGATTTTTCAGGAAATGAGAGGACTTTCGAGAAAATTCGAACGGCACAACTCTATACATGTGTAGCACAATTTTTATCAATCATTTAAATCCCATTTTTCGAAAAGTGCTGAGCTGGCTCATTTTTTCGGTTTTGGAAATATCTCGAAAAACACTTGGAATTTAGAAAAAAATTATCGGCACAAAGTGTTATAGTATTAAGATTGTATTTTTTGTAACACATGTCAACATAATGTTCACAAGTAGCAGGAACATTCGGTTTCAAATTAAACTCTGATATGAAAAGTTATCATTTTATTTTCCTCTGCAATTTATACAAAATTAATTATTAAATATTACTTTGTTCTACAAGTTAAAGTAGTAACAGTGGCGACGAGGATGGGATACGAACCCACGCGGGCAAAGCCCATTGGATTAGCAAAAACATTAGTGTGTGACAATGGTCCACAATTCGATTGTCATGAATTTAAACAATTTTTATACAAAAATCGTATAAATTTAATATTTACACCTTTACAGCTTTATTGAAAAATTTGCATGAAAATGTTGGTAAAGATTTGGATTTAGTTCTTTGTAATTTCTTATTTGACTATAGAAATTCTACACACAGTACTACTGGCGGCAACCCTTCTGAACTACTTTTTAGGCATAAGGTCAATGACCGGTTCAGTTTGTTAATTCCTCCTATTCCTGATAATTTGAAAGAACATGTCTCAAATTCTCAGTACAAACAAAAATGTATTTTTCCAGGAAAAATTTTATAAAATTTACTGAGGAGGATGAAGTACTGGTATTGAATTATAAAAACAATAAGAGATACTGGATAGAAGGTATTGTTAAGGATAAAATTGGTAAAAATATGTATATAGTTTTCATACCTAAGTTAAATTTGTATTGGAGGAGACATGTAAATCAAATAAAACATTTTAACTGGAAAAAGTCCATGCCAGAAAATTTAGGTAATATTGTAAATAGTAAAAATTCAGTTTTGAATGGAAATGTAAATAATGAAAATTCAGAAGTTGAGAGAAATGTAAATAGAAATTGGCTAGGACAACTGAAAATTTAGATTCAAGTGAGCATGTAAATAATTATTCAGAGAATTGTGTAGATTTAGACTTAAGAAGTAATAATGTAAATAGTAATTTAGGAAATTGTTCAGCAAGTGTAAATAAAAACTCCTGAACAGAGACCCAAACGGAATGTTAAACCCATTGAACGTTTTGGCTATTAACTATTTTTGATTTTATATTAGAAATTTTTCTAGGGGAAGAAATGTTATAGTATTAAGATTGTATTTTTTGTAACACATGTCAACATAATGTTCACATGTAGCAGGAACATTCAGTTTCAAATTAAACGCTGATATGAAAAGTTATCATTTTATTTCCATCTGCAATTCATACAAAATTAATTATTAAATATTACTTTGTTCTACAAGTTAAAGTACTAACACAAAGCAACACAAACATAGCACAATTCAGCACAACAAATTTTTTTCGAAAATCAAAGAGTGCTGGGCCAACTTCACACACATCCATATCGCTCCGAAACAAATCGAATTAAAATTATCTCCATTTTATTTCTGTAGCAATTTAAGAAAGTAAATAACCGATTTTTGTCATTCGTGTGCAGTTTGCAGGAATAAAACACGTATTTTATTTACATATGGATATCTTTCCCAATTAGGACCAGCTAAACGTCCGTATGATATATGTCTTCAGATACTGTTGGTGGTTTTTGGTGGAAACAACTCTCCGAAAAAATATCTCTACATACTTATTGATCATTTCACTAGTCATACTTATATTCATACTTCAAAAAACCAAAAAGCCCATGATTTCATTATACTTCTGAATAGGCTGCTGAATAAAAATATTAAAATAGGAACATTATTAACCTATCAATGCAGTGGTACTAATTCTAGAGAATTCAAATTGTTTCTGAAGGAAAATTGTATAAACCTAATTTTCACATCTGTATTGAAGAGTGACAAAACTGTAAATTCGAAGTAATTTCACAGATTAAATCGATATTTATCGAACTATGAAATTTTACTCATGAGGTCATGTTCCTAGATCACTCTGTATGACAGTGCCAAGCAAAGATTTTAAATTTTTCTCATAAATTGATTCTTTATGGTTACTTGAATGAACCCTCGCTGGGATCGGCACCTTGACGTTGGTGTGAGGGCTTAAGTAACTACAATGAATCTTGGGGCGATGTCGACGGAACACAGTTCCGGCAGGGTCACCCATGTCGATAAGGTCCAAGACGAGTGGCGAAAAACTAAGACTGATCCATAAGCCTCCCTGTTAGGTCATGTCTCTGCAGGGAGTGCTTTGGCGCGGTGGGGATCCGCCCGAGTAGCCTCTATGGTTTGCTCTGAACAATCCCCCCCAAGCCAGTGGTGGAACAGCATACGCCGAGGGCTGCATGGCCAGCGGGAAGGCTGGTCGCTAGTATGCGAACTCCTGGTACCGGGGGACCCCAGGTTTAACTACCCTTGCTGTATCAACAGGCTCTGATGCAGTGGACCTAGTATTTCCTGCACAAAGAAAAACCCATATATGGAACAATCAAATACAAAAAGGAAGAGGAGTCACCAAAGGAATCGCCAGAGACAACCATTGTTTCTGAGATTCCCATGGAGACGGATGCGGTTCAGGCTGACGAAGGCCAAACCGAAAAGACACCTGAGGTGCAGAACTCCCCAGTTCTAACCTCACCAATACCTGCCTCCTCAGCGGAGGCCATAACTGATGAAGACCGGCTCCTCGGAGGCACTTCTTCGGACGAATCTGTGCGGGCTCCGCTTAAAGAGCAGTCCAACAGACGACGTCTGAAGAAATCCGAGAGGAAAAGGTACAAATGGTTGGTGAGTCAGGGACATACGCACGAAGAGGCGCTCTTACTCTGCAAGCTGACCATCGCAGAACGGGAGGCCCTACATCCTGCTCCTGCTGTGAAGCGGGTCAGGTCCGAGGAGTCAACCCCCGAGCAAAGTGCGAAAAAGAAAGCAAAAACGCAACAACCTGGGTCGTCGACGTCTCGAGCTGATCCCAAACGGGAACAATCGAGACCCTCGACGTCTCAGGGAAAGGCGTAAAGGGCACGCAGAGACCACTCGACGCTCGAGTTGCCTCCACAAGTAGGCCTCAGCAGAAGTCCGGCTCTCGAACTGCCGTCAGACCGCCCAAATCCACCTACAGCGGGATGCTCAAGGAAGTAAAGGTTGGACTCGTTCCGGCCGATCATCCCGAGAGCAACCTAGCGGTAGAGGATATGACCGAGCTGGAAAAGACTGGCTCGTCTTATACTGGGGTGTGAGGACAACATAGTCCCCACCTTCAATAATGTGGTATTTCGCCCAGGCTTCATGGTGATTAACTGTGATAATCAGGCTACAGCCGACTGGGTGAAATCCAAAGAAGAGGAGCTGCAACTCCCCCACATGAAGGTCCAAGTCAGGGATGAAAAGAACATCCCAGGTGCGGCGGTGGCCACTGCCTATTTCCCAAATAGCTTGGAGTACACCGTCGAGGAAATCCGGACCTTCATCGACAAACAAAACCCCAGTGTAAACACCGCTCAGTGGAAAGTGCTGAAGGTAGGGGACACAGGGAAAAACTGCCGAGAGATCGTTTTCTCGCTGGACTGTGGAAGCCTAGCCGCTCTACAAGCGCTAGATTGCATGGTCAACTACAGACTGGGAAAGGTCAAGTTTTGGACGAAAAAACCAGCGAGCACTCAAAGCTCTGCGGCTGCTGGCGAGGTGGTACCTGGAGTTCTGGCGCCGTGGTTCACGATTCTGCCCTAGCGGAGTCAGAGCCCTCGGCGTCAGCCCAGGCGACTGTTACGCCGGCTCCAATGGAAGTAGTCCAAACTTCCAGCAGGGCGGAGGAAGAGCCCAAGACAACAAAGGCTCTTAAGCAAGAGAAACCGGGGGACAGAAGGCCGCCTCCACTCCGGCAGGAGCGCGACAAGCGACCTATTCCCCGGAATAAAGGAAAACCGTGGAAACACACAAAGGAGGAACACCATTAGGTGCCTCCAAATCAACCTCCACCACGCCAAGGCTGCTACAGATGCGGCCCTCTGGAGGTTGGTAAAACAAGACCTAGACGTAATGCTGGTACAGGAGCCTTGGGTCATGGGATCCAAGATCAAAGGACTACCAAATGGGTCAGGTAAACTTATTTATCATGAAGGGGCGCTGGCCCCCAGAGCGGCACTCTACATTAACAAAAACTTACAATATCTGCCTCTCTCCAGATTTATACAACGCGACATTGCAGCAGTAGTTATGGATGTCCGTCTTCCCGGAGGTAACGTCAAAGTGGTCATAGCTTCAAGTTACCACCATGAGGAGGAAGCATCCCCACCCGAGGAGGTGGCCAATTTGGTGAACTACTGCAAAAAGCTGAACATGCAATTCATCATCGGATGTGATAGCAACGCACACCACACAGTCTGGGCGAGCTCTAATATCAACAGAAGAGGTGAGAATTTACTTGATTTTCTTATGACTGAAGGGGTGGGAGTAGCAAATCGGGGTAGTGAACCTACATTCCGCAATGCAATCAGGGAAGAGGTACTGACCTTACCCTTATTAGCCCAGCCCTACATCACAAAATTTCGAACTGGCATGTCTCAGATGAGGCTTCCCTATCTGACCACAGACAAATCCGGTTCGACATCGACATTGAGCCGATACAGGAACCTAAAAGGAATCCTAGAAGGACCAACTAGGAGCTTTACCGCTGTCTGCTGAAGGGCAGCGGGGAGCTTTCGGGGGTCAGGGCATGGACTCTGTGGATGGCATTGACCTGGCTGCGGAGCACCTCCGAAGCCGGATTTTAACGGCTTATGAGGATAGCTGTCCGCTCAAACGGTCGACATGCAGTAGGGACGTGCCCTGGTGGAACTCCAACCTCGCAAAGCTACGTAAGAAAGCCCGCACACTATATAATAAATGGTCTAAATCTAGGACGCTGGAAGACAAGACTGCTTATAGAGCGGCAACGACTGAATATAGTAAAGAACTGCGTAATGCCAAGCGGAAGTCGTGGCGTACCTTTTGTCAGAGCATTGAGGACACGCCAAATGCCGCCAGACTACATAAGGTCTTATCAAAAGACCATAGTAATGGTCTAGGGCAGCTAAGGGGAATGGATGGTGAGATGACTGGCACAGATGACGAGACGTTGTCACTCATCCTAGAGACTCACTTTCCAGGCTCCCGAATCTTTCTGGGCAATAAACCGAATCAGGATGTCTCGGCACCCAGACGAGGAGCCAGAAAGATTGCCGCCAAACTCTTTACAAAAGAGAGGGTTCGATGGGCAATCGAGTCCTTCAAACCTTATAAATCTCCAGGCGGGGATGGCATCTACCCGGTACTGCTTCAGAGGGGACTGCAGGTCATACTCCCGGACCTCGTGGACCTCTTTCGACGGAGCTTCACCTGGGGATACATCCCTGAATGCTGGCGGGACGTGAGAGTGAGCTTCATTCCTAAGGCTGGTAAACGGCCAGGGACTGATGCAAAATCATTCCGCCCTATCAGCCTATCCTCCTTTCTCTTGAAAGCGATGGAGAAGATAATTGATCAAGATATTAGAGCGGGCTTACTTTCTAAGTTTCCTCTACACAAAGATCAGTATGCATATCAAGCAGGGAAATCAACGATTTCAGCTCTCCATAGCCTCACCAGGAAACTGGAGAAAGCCTTAGAGTTCAAAGAGGTTGCTCTTTGCGCTTTTATTGACATAGAAGGCGCGTTCTCGAATACGCCAAGGCAGTCCATACACCGTGCGCTGGTCAAGAGAGGAGTGGAGCCGGCAACGGTTGCTTGGATTATGGCTTCGCTGAACAGCCGGATAATCAATATGCAACTGGGTGCAGCTTCATTACTGCGACGCCCGGAGACGGATGCCCACAAGGGGGATGCTTATCGCCACTCTTGTGGTCACTGGTCGTTGACGATCTTCTTAAAACACTTACAAGTGCGGGTTTTGAGATCTGCGGTTATGCAGATGATCTTGTGATAATGGTTCGGGGTAAGCATGACGACACAATTAGTGATCGAATGCAAACTGCCCTAACCTTAACGCACGAGTGGGGTCTCCGAGAAGGTCTCAATATAAATCCCAAAAAGACGATATTACTGCCATTCACCAAGAGGAAAAAACTCTCTCTTAAAACAATTACTATGAACGGGACCACCCTAACCCCAACGAACCACACCAAATATCTTGCCTCCTCTAGAGATTTTTCTGGAAAGCGAGGCAGCCAGATGGGCTCTCCGAGTAGCAAGGGAGCGGGAGCTGAAAATTGGTGACTACTCAGGGCACCTCCGCATTCTAAATGAGTGTAAGAAGCTTCAGGATGTAGTCACAGACAACCTCCCCTTGAGACACGAGTTTCAGAAAAACTTTACCACGACATTCCCAAGTCGTGACCAATGGGCTAATAAAGAATTAGTTTTCCCCAGAGGGTCTACGGTATTTTATACTGATGGCTCGAAAACTGAAGACGGACGAGTCGGAGCCGGTGTTTACGGTCTCTCAATCCAATTGGCCATACCAATGGGTCTCTGTCCTTCGGTTTTTCAGGCAGAGACACTTGCTATAAGGGAGTGCGTTGCGCTCTGTGCGGAACGCAACTACCAAAGAAAGGAAATATATATAGCATCTGACAGCAGAGCAGCCCTGCTAGCGCTTGACTCTCCACAAGTGAAGTCAAAGTTGGCCTGGGAATGCAAAACGTCACTTAACCTACTCGGAGAAAAGAACCAGGTCAATCTCATCTGGGTGCCTGGTCACTCCGGGATTCACGGCAATGAAGCGGCAGACCGACTGGCCAGGGAAGGAGGGACAACCCCCTTCACTGGACCAGAACCATTTTGCGGCTTCCCAGCCAGTCATCAGGCAATGGCTATTAAGGACTGGGAACAAAAGAGGAAGCTTATGTCCTGGCGTACGACCAATGGTCAAAAACAAGCTAAGTCACTTCTCTCTCACTCGACGAGCTGGACCAAGAAAGTCCTCTCACTCAGCAAATTGGAACTGAGGAAACTGACGGGCGCTCTCACTGGGCACTGTCCTGTGAGGTATCACTTAAAAAACATGGGAAAGGCGCCCGATAGTACATGTCGCTTCTGTCAAGAAGCCACCGAGACAGCTAGACACCTGCTATGTGAGTGTGAAGCTGTTCACCAGAAACGGTTACGGCATCTTGGCTCCAGGTTCCTAAAGCCTGAACAAGTAATGGATGTGGCCCCCAGAAAGGTGGTGAAGTTCATTGAGACTTTGCTGCCGGACTGGTAAACAGCGCGGGGATGCACAATAGATCTTAAGGTCAAGGTGCTCGCAAGGTCGGTTTTGATCTGTCGCCCCTCCTCTAATCTAATCTAATCTACTTAAATGAAAAAAAACATAATATTCACGTACAGGGTGATACACTATCAACAAAAATTGAGAATGTCTGAAATTTTTCTAGTCCGGATCTGATTTATTCAAATTCAGAATATTGACAGATGGAAATCGTAAAGGGTGACAAAACTCCCACATTTGAAATTATTCGGTCCAATAATTCAAGAGTTTGAACTTTGAAATTTCACTCATGAGGTAATGTTTTTTGCTCACTTCTTGATAATCCTGTATGACGGTGCCAAGCAAAGATTTTGAATTTTTATCGATAATTGATTCTTTGTGGTTACGAAAATGTAATAAAAACATAATGTTTACGTACAGGCTGTTCCAATATTCATGAAAATAGAAAAAGTCCCAAATTTTGGTAGTCCGGATCTGATTTTCTTCAATTTCTGAAATATTGTAAAATGGCAATCGTAAGGGGTGACAAAACTTACAAATTTGAAATCATTCGGTCCAATAGTTCAAAAGTAATTCGACTTTGAAATTTCAGCCATTAGATGAATAGCACCCTGTATATTTCAAACGAAGGCCCTCAAACGATTAAAACCTCTTATTGAGAGTCCTCCCTGATGTACTTGATTCATGGTATATTTTTGTCGCATTCTTCCCGGTTCACCCTGTATAAATCGATTCAGGAATAAATAAAGCCAGAGTAGTTTCTGGATGTGGGTATGTAAAGTACGAACACCGTACTTCAGATGCAGTTCTGTTAACATTTTTATCTATGTCAATGTATTCTCTTTTGCTCATTTTTAACTATAGTAAAAATATATTCATTTATGATTCCCCTTCGTGTTAACTGATTTTTGATTTCATCATTACAGGTATGTAATATTATAAGTTTATTCATGTTATTTAATTAAATCGTCATTACAGATGTAATCCTTATCATTTGCGAATTTGGAATCTTACAAAAATAATATACGTTAACCGCATATTCACATGTATAATTATTCATGTGCCATCGAATCTCTCATCAAAAATCTTAGTTTTCAAGTCTTATCTTTGATTTTGATAATTAGGATATGAAGTAAATATTAATTCAAGTATGAATACTGCTAATTATTCATAATTAACAATATCGAAGATGAGAACGAAGAACTAAGAGTTTCGCACAACTAATTAGACATGTAAATAGGCTGCGAAAGTATATCATATCATGGAATAAATCAATCTGCTTATTGTTTCTTGTTAGTTCCTGATTGATGTTTCGTGGGTGTTTAGGTGCGTCTAAATTTCCATGTGGTGACTTTAAAACCACAATTTTTCTGTGAGTAAATCCCATTAATCTCACCCTATTTATACTGTCTAGATGTAAATATATATCATACCAATCGATCCTTTTCCAATATGAAAAAAAATATCAATTTTATAAATTCAAAAAATAATGAAATGAAACAGAACTTTCGTCCCAATGTTTGTAATACCTAGTCAAAAGTGATGTGATGTCTGTTTTTTTTTTCGAGTTTTACATCTGTTTCAGTTTTATTTATAAATTGTAGAGCATTGAAGAAGATTTCAGAATGAAATCGAAATTGGTCGGCGATGTTTCATGGAGTCGTGTTCTTCAATAATCTGACATTCATCCTCATAAAAAATGAGTCATTTGAAATAAGAGGGCTCGAAATCAGAACTCGGTATATTATACTTAAGAAAACTTCATTTTTCAGGTAGACAGGCATTGCATCCTCATTCAGAAAATAAACAATAAGTCATTTAAAATGAGAGGTCTCGAAATCAGAACTCGGTAAAACTTCATTGTTCAGGTAGACAGGCGGTTGCATCCTCATTTAGAAAATTTATAATGGCTAAACCTGTTTATTTAGCATGAATTGGAAGAGCACTATAAAATAAAGACTACTAATATTCTACCATAATGATGATTTCGGACAACGATATATTTTCTTCGTTCATTACCTGGATGGGTTAGAATTCTTTTTAGTGGTTGTTGATGATGCACTTTTCTTGAATTTCCAAATTATTTATTGATAAATTTATCAAGGATTCCTTCATTTTCTAATATCTTCGAATTTGGTGGAGGAGAATTTTTTCTGTGATAGTGAATGTCCTTCAAAATACTTTCCAAGCATTCTTGTCTACAGAATCTTGATCTTAGAGGCAGTCTTCTTCTTTTAGGACTTTTTCAATTTTTCGTCTCGAGTGCGCATACAAGAATTGGTAAAGAAAAGGATCAATTGTCTCTGGGGTAAATGGTGAAATTTGTATAGGTTCAGGTTTTTTTCATGAATTGTATGAATTGATATCAGAAATGAAAGTGTTTAATCTTAAAATAATGCATGGGAAAATAGTATAATTTTCAACTATTTCTTCGAGTTTTGTTTAAGGTAACATTGAGTCATGAATTTCGTTTTTATATTATTCGAAGCAATTTGAATTATTCAGTATACTATCATTTACATAATACCACTATTGTAAATGATCTGAAGCATAAGTAGTATCATTGAATATACAGCTACTACTACATACAGGGTTTTCCTTTTAAGTTGGCCTATTAGACGTTTTAGGAGAACTAGTGAATATTTCGTTCTGAAATTTTAGGTGCAGCCTTAAGGGTGAAGGAACTCTTCGCCTAAAATATTTTCAAGTCGACAGTGTTGCCACGTCTATCTCAAACGCATATCTACTTTCTCATTTCGAATGGAACTACTTATATTTTCATTTATGTATCGATTCAATATCAAATTCGCAGTATAACCCACTAAAATTTGTTTTCTGCTATGCACTGTTGCCAAGTTATTCACAAATTCCTGAAACTTTTGACATTTGCATTGCCAGTTTGGAAATGCAATATCTCGATTATTTTTTATGTGAACGGAACCAAACTCATAGTAAAGACCCCATGCAATCATGTGGTATATTCAGTATTTTGATACATCGTAAGGTTTTTCGAAGATATTGCTCCGAAAATGTGAAACTCAAATTGAAATATTTCGAGATTTTCAGATGGCAACCCCATATTTATTTTACAGCATTCGATTAGAAATAAAAAATGAATGGCAGTCTCCCCTTATACTAATTATTTATTTTGGATAGTTTTCGAATGAGATGGAAAATACTGAAATTTTTCAGTACAAATTTTGCCACCAAACGCTGAAGAGTCTACTGTGAAGGGCCACCACGTCTACCGCGCAATGCACGCAACGTTTTCACTAACGAACACTCATTTTGATAAAAAAATTTTATCATTTGTACGCGCTGTACAATCGTGTAACCTGCCATGGTGATTTGGCATAAGCAACTGAATAATAAGCAAAAATTTTGATAATTGTCACCAAAACAAAATGGCCGCCACGGGCCGCCAAAATCTACCCGCGCTAATTGAAAAACCCTTTACAAGTCACTTTCAAGCGTTTCTCTAAAACACACATGATATATCTCTCGACAAATTTAGAAATAAAAATTATATTCTTAATAAGTAGAAAAATGGAATACGCGTTTTCTGGTACAGATGTCATATCATTGATAATATGATGAATGCGTGATCAAGGCAATCGAATGCGCACCTAGGTATGTGAGACACGCGCAATTAATGAGTATTTCAATTATTCATATTTATTGTTTTATCACAGAAATACATTCTCATTTTGCCCAAGACATACATTTGACATAATAAAATTTCTATGTTTCTATGTTCAAGTAGAGTTTTGACATTTCACGTAGTGCTTCTGAATACTTTGTGTGCGGTTGCCATGAGGATAGCACAATAAAATAGCATAAATTGAACATTAAAATTTGTCAATTTCATGCACATTAAAATCACCTTTTATTTTGAGGTCGGCGGAAAACAATTTTTTTCGTTATTTGAAATTTTTCTATGGTGAAGGTCTATTTTTCTTATTTTGTACTCGAGGTGTATGAATGCCACTAACATTTACATTTCCGTAAACTAGATCGAAGTTACGTACAATTGGTTTTAGAGATAACTTTAATTTTTTCAGAATGTTCATATTTTTCCTAAATCTTTCGAAATTTTACTCAAATATTTTACGTGAACTCCTACATAATCTTGAATCTTATCTTTGTTTGTTCTTTTTATCGGTAAAGAGAAATTAAGATCGGCTCATTGAAATGATATCAATTCTTAATAAAGCTTGAGCCTATCTGTTCTGAAGGGTTGGATTTCTTTTAACAGAAGTTCCTTACAGTTCAATTAATGTTGGGTGGAATCTTTCAACGATTGCATTCGAATTTGTATTTCAGTTAAAAAAATAGGGAATTTCCACAATCTTGAATATAGTCCAGTCATTTAGGCTTAAATTAGGTGAGAATCTCGGAATTCAAGATACCCAGCTGTAAGTCTGTAAATACTTGTATATTGACACCCTAAAAGTTGTCTCAAAACCTACATAAAGTAAAGTGTGAGCAACTATTAAATTTCAAGGTCAGAGGTCACAAAAATTTTTTTTGCGCTTTTTTTTGTTGAATTCTCATTTCCTATGAGTTTTTTGTTTTTTGTTTTTATTATCAATATTGTAGACTACAAAATTGTCTACAAATTTAGTTTGAAAAAATTTTTGATACGGAAACCGTTTCCAAGAGAGGCAAGCGGTTTATTATTCTCTTCTTGGGTTAGATCTATATCTATTAAATAGTACTGATAACCATTTCCTAAAATTGATAATTTATTAAGAGAAAAAGTTAAATCATAAAATATAAAATTTTATTTCCATTGACTGTGACACAACTTCTGCGCTTTTCAAAGAAAAAAAATAATTTCTAAGGTTTTTGAGGAACTGACCAAATTGGATGAACTAGCTGCAGCATTTGAGGAAGAAAATTGTTCGGTCCAGAGATTATTATAGTGTGACAGTCTACAATGCTCCGCAATCTGTGAAAAGTCTCGATTATCTTCGTTATATGGATTAAGTTGAGTCTACAAAACTTAATAAAACTACGTATCTTTCAAATATTCTACCCAGTGCAGCTGCTCATCAACGACATCAACATTTCAAACGTGTGTATTATCAAATTCAAACTTAGTTAGGCATGATTTGGAAACCCAGGTATGGGGTTGGGCAAACGATTTTCTGGAGCCTATCATGACAATTTTACCACCTGTTCCAGAAGATTTGCTTATTATAATTTTCTGCAACTGCAAGAGTGGTTGTGGTTCGCTATGCGGATGCAGGTAAGCGGGCTTGCAATGCTCTTCAGCTTGTGGCCAATGTAATGGGTAAGCTTGTCTCAATGCTGTACCATATCAGAGCGACATTAACGAAGATGGAACGTTTGACCCCGAAATCATGGAAGAATTTGAGACAAATGTCGTTGAAGACGATAATGAAGACCAGTTTGAAATTCACCAGCAGCCGAAAGATGACGAAGAAGAGGAAGGAGATGATTAAAATTATAAATTGTAGTTTTTGAACCCTTTTTCCCTTTTTTTACTTTTAATGTAAAATTATACTTGAATTTTAACATAATCAATATTTATAACTTCTCACATAATAAAAAAATGAATTAATTATGAATTAATTTTTTTATAATAAAAATATCAAAAAATATCATGGAATATATTGTATGAGATTTTTTGATGAAAGGATTAATTCATAATTTATTTGTTTTTTTTTTATCATGTAAGTAGTTATTAATATTCATTAGGTTAAAATTCAAGTATAATTTCTATATTGTCATTAACAATTCTGAAATTTCATGGTCAGGTTAGTGTTGTTGAATAAATTAATACTAAATAAAAAGTGGATAGGTTAGAAAAAAAAGATAAAATATAATGTAATAGTTAAAAAAAATTGATAAATATTTATAATCATCGATTATTCGATAGTTCATCAACTGTATATGGCGCGTTTTCGACTGAAGGCACCGACTGACCTGAAGTGATATTGTGACCGCGCGCTCTCCGCCCTATATCTCGAAAACGGTTCCCCGTATCAAAAAATTTTTCGAACAAAATTTGGAGAAAATTTTGTACCCTACAATATTAAAAGTAACTGAAAATAGCCTGAAACCCCATAGGAAATGAAATATTTACAAAAAAGCTCAAAAAACCGATTGAACATAACTAAAAATAGCCGAAAACCCCACAGGAAATGAGATATTTACAAAAAAGCGCAAAAAACCGACTTTCGTGACCTTTGACCTTAAAATTTAATAGTTGCTCACACCCTACCATATGTAAGTTTTGAGACAACTTTTAGGGTGTCAATATACAAGTATTTACAGACTTACAGCTAGGTATCTAGAATTCCGAGGTGAACTTACTAAAATAACTGGACTAATATCATTTTTAAACTCGAGTTCATTGTCACAAGTAATTTTGAAAGTGATTCCATAATGACTTAAAAGAATCGATTACTTGCTAATATTTCAGTACCCGTTCTTTGGAGAAGTGGATAACATGTCCAAATTTGCAGAAAGAACCAGCAATAGTTGAACAAAACGTTTGATCGAACCTCATTGTGTCAGAAGTATCTTGGATAGATCCAAGAGGTCTTGGTTTGAATTGAAGTTGTATATGGGTTCTTTCATATTTAATCTTCGACGTATTTCACACACAGTACTAAAGTTTTGGACGTCTTTGTTCATATTTGGCTAAAATTTTTTCGTTTCGAACCTGCTATATTTTCCTTCAAAACACAATGTACTCGTTTCATCTTAGTTTCATGACATTGTTGCATTATCAATGTGTATTCCTGTCTATCTTCTACATCTGCAGAAAATGTTCTTGAAATCTTGACCTTTAAGTAGCCGCGCCCGTTTTCTTCACACTGCTACTCGCACACTTTGAACCCCGTTTCACATGATGGTCGTAATATATTAATGATTAATATTTGAATTCCTTCTGAGAATTAGGAATTTGAATAGCGAAACACAAAATTAGATTTAATTAGGTTCCTATCATTAATATATTCATATTCATTATGAAAATAAGGTTAAAATCACGTATACCTTTCTGGTTCAATTATTTTCTGGCCTCTAATGAAAGTGATAAAGCAATTTGGCAATCCGAGTGGAACACATAAATATATTCCGAACAAAGATTCAATAACTGATCCCTCGAATAAAGTTCTTCATGTTCTTCATCGTATAAGAACAGAGGCCCATCGCACCAAAATATTTTGCAACTTTTCCATTTGCACTTTGCATTCTGACCAAAAGTGAAAATAAATTATGTTACACAACATTCATCCCAACATTTAATTTCTGCGATGTGCTTTCCTCTTTGCATCTGACTTTTCACATTGCACCTATCATTTTCGAATGCATTTCGTGCAATGTAATTCATTTGAAAAGTGAAAAGTACAAAGTGAAAAGTTGCAAAGTATTTGGTGCATGGTTAAGGGGGCCCAGGTCATACACATTGTAATAGCATGCTTTTCAAATGGATTTCAGTTGAGAGTCCTATTTGCGAAGGCGTAGAAGCAAAGGAGACATCAGAATATCTCGTAAATAATTCCATATTTAAATTTCACGATGGCTTAGGTATACACTCGGGTATACATAAAGTTACGGATTCGTTTTCGAATTGGCTTGTTAATTTTAAATGGATTTATTAGAGTTTTAATAATTTTATTTGTCTGTTTCTTTTTCCTGCTTTGATTTTTTTGTTCTAGATTCAGAATCACGAATGCATTTTGAGAAGGTTTATCGGTTGGATTCAATAATAAAGAAATCCTTCATTGTTCGAATAGTTTTCAAGTTTTATTCATTATATTTGTTAGAACGGCGATCAGGGTTTTTTCTACCGAGGTTTCTTCCTCATATCATACGTAAAACAGTATGGTACCCTGATGTTTCACTCTAACCTCAGCTAGGGATTGTTGTTTTATGTATCGTTTTAAATTAGTGTAAGGGAAAAATAGTCTTATCCTCACTTATATTTGCTTCATTTATTGTTCGGTCAAACGTAACAACTACATGTTTCGGCAATATGCCATCTTCAGGTTATTGATCCGCTGTAAATAAGGTTGTGTGATTGAATTTGTTAATTAAAAGTTGTTATTATTTACTAACAGCGTTGAAGCTTATTCATACCAAGAAAATTATTCCTAGTTTTCAAACGAAGTTCTCACATCGATGTATTAGTCAAATCAAAACATTAAAACTACATTGAACAGATCTATGACGGGAAACAAATCGAAAAGTTAAATTGACATAAATAAGGTGATTTTAGGTTAAGAGATAAGGAGCACAGAAAACTGCTACATACCACAGAAAAGCACGCGAATTAGTAATTCAAAATATTTAGAATTGTACAGGGGATAATGGAAACATTAAAATTTTTGAGAACCTTGAAAAGAGGTGGTACAGTGTTCACAGACAGAGAATTATGTTTTAAATTAGGTTTTGATTTTAGAAGAATATAATAGTATATTATTCAATGAGCGGTAATGCAGGTCAAAACACACGCAGATGAATTTTGCACCACGAGCCGTCAGGCGAGTGGTGTATTTCATCAAATGTGTTTTGAGCATTACCGCGAATTGAATACTATACTTTATCCACGACTTCTTCAGTAAAATTCGAATTAATCTGCATTTAAAAATTTTCAACAGTTGTCAAAAGCGTTGACAACATTTCGTCCAACCGTCAAACCTCTGTACTCTGTGGTCGGGAATCAAATCAGAGTCTCTAACTAATCAAATCAAGTACTTTTGCAACTTCAAAAATTTACGTTTTCCAAAAAATGAATCTGGAGTGAATCGCTAGAACGTTATCTTGATGGCTGAAATAGATTTCCGGATTGATCCTACTTTTTATTCATTTTTTTTTGTAAGCAATTTCATTCTTCCTAGGTATTTTTATTAGCGGGTGTTATGTGCGGGTGTTATTATAACACTCGCTTTTCGGTTCATAGACATAACTACGGTTGTGTTATGACTACCATTACACATAGAAATTATATTAATGGAGTGGATAAAGGTGTTTTATATTAATTAAAAACAAGAAAATCGAGTAATAATAATTTTATTTGTAATGGCACGTTCGCATTGTTTTGGACAAGGCACTCAACTTAAAATTATATATAATGAAAATATTATAATATTTTCATTATATATAATTTTAATTTGAAATATTGAAATTGAAATATTATAATTTTTTCATTATATATAATTTTAAGTTGAGTGGGTTCACAGATAGGATAGCATGTTTATCGAACAGTGTTTCTATATTAGCCAATATATTGGTTTTCTTATTGGCACTGAGAGGAAGATATCATCTTCGTCTGAAGTTTGAACATTTTATACTTCTCGTTCTTCTTCATCTTCGTGTTTATTCATTTCTTGTTCGGAATCAGACATAAATATGTTATTAGTCTTCTATAACTTCACATGAGATTCGGCTTTCTCTCCAACCACATTTGTGTTTTGATTTCGCGAAGTACTTGGTCGAAAATTTCAAGATATATCAGAAAATCTGTTTTCACTGGCATTTGTTGAAGCTTAATTGGCTGTTACGAAAAATTATGCTAATTTTACTGAAATCTCGAGCTATTCTGTTATGGGTTGATGATTAAAGGATAGTTTTTATACATTGGTTGTAAAACAATTTTTTTACGTACGCTTCTATCTAACGATATCCATATCGTGCCATATAGCAGAGATAATCTTTCATGGCGTTGACAGTACAGCTTCGTCGAATTTCATCACTTGTATAAGTATGTCCTCAATTCGACAGGGGAATTGATCATTTTACGAATTTTAAGATATTTCATTTATAAAGTTGTTTTTCCGAGTCAGACATTAATTCTATAATCAATTCGAACTTTCATAGCATTGAAGAAGTCATAAAATGAAACTGCCTTCATTTGGTTTTTCAGATAGAGATAATGAATTAGGATATCTGGATCAAGTTGCCTGTTTGAGTACTTCCAAATGAAATGTTAAACCAAATATTATGCCGATGTTATTCTTCATTACTCTCTTCCTTGATTCATTTATTAAATGCATGTTTTTTCGAATCACAAACTATCAGAAAAATACTTTTGCATTTTTAAACGGATGTACGAGTATTATATTGCTTACAAATATATCTTTTGCTGCCAAAAGGCTAGATAGAAACGAGTACATTTATATTCACCCGACTTAAGGATATTATGTTCATCAAACAGTTTCAGCATAAGACTTTTTTTCAATATTATTTCGTATATGTTTTATTCGTCATGTTGAAAAAGTTGTTGTTTCAGATCTCCTGATCTGAAAGTGATCGAATAAAAAGTTTTAAACCCGAGAACTATGAGACTGATTTTCCCCACCAATCAATTTGCCTGAGATATTCTTACCCTACATCCATCCTGAAAATCTTAAGTCTCATTCCACTCCAATTTTTCGATATTTCGTGATATTTTTCAAGTAGAAGAGCTCATTGTCATGCGTTGTAATATACAGGGTAAAACACAAGAAAATGTATATATTTTTCTGGAGTATAGAGGCTATCTAGATGAAAATCAAATGACCATTAAAATTGTTTTGTGCTTGTTAATGATGTTATACAGGCTGATTTTCGGTTTTAACCGAAAACATCGATCTATCATTATTTTGCAACATCTTCACGTATTCTAATATGTTTTTAAAGAAGCATTGTAATATTGGGTATTTCCGAGGGTATTTCTTACACTCTTGAAAAATTTTCAATGAAATCTGAACCTTGGTAGGTATTTCTGCGAACATGAAATGAGGGTTTTAGAATAAGGTACCATGAATTCGGAATGATTATATGACATAAAATTCCCATGAACTATGGGTCTCTGACGCGCATTTTTTTTGAAATACGGGGTGTTGAAATTCAAAGAGAAAATTGGTTTTTCGGAAATATTTTCGACATCGTACACTTTTTTATTTGCGTTCTGGCAGTGCATTAAAACACATTTTTTCCAACTCAAAACTAATATTGAAATTCATCACAGAACGTACAGATCCGAATAAATTCAGTGAAAAAATTGTAAGCCAATGCTTGCTTTCAAATTGAAAATTTCATTTTCGTATTCACCACATTATTCAAGGTGAGAATGCTTTTTCATTTAAGAGAGCTAATGAATAGGAAAGGAGCAGGTGGATACTGCATATGCCAAATCAAGTATGGACTATACATCTTCTCTTGTAAATTCTGGAAAAATTATCTATTAAAAAGCACAAACATACGAATGTAGGATACGAGTTTCGGATTGAATCAATAAAACAATCTGTATATTCCCAATTGAGAAACTATTCGCGACATTGTAATTTTTATCACCATGACCAAAAATTAATACTTGTCTACTATATCTTTGTTTATTAGTTGAAGACAGTTCTCAAATTTCATCTGGAACTAATGGTTTCACAGCAAGTTTTGCTTTAGAAGTATCTATTACTTTTCTTCGAGGTAAGTTTTGTTGTCAGCATTCGATAACAGAACATAACTATAACAGTAACTTTATTAACAATTGGAAAATTTATTAGGCACCTATACAGAGTGTTTCCTAATTGGATGACAATATTTATTAAGGTGATCTTTAGTCCCATTTCAAGAAAAAAACTTCCAATGAAGATATGGCCTAAACGTCTTACTATTTGAGTTACAGGGGGTATTAGAGTTTTCAAAAATAAATCATTTTTTATTAATAGCTACAACACCCCTTAGGATATTTCAATGTAATTTGTCATACATGTACTATGAATCAAGAGGTGTATGTGTCATATTTTTTTTAATTTCCACCAGTGGCGTTCGTACGTAATGTGACCTTACTATTTTGGCAGACATTGATGGTAAGCCACAAATTTTTTCTGAAATAAAAATTATTTTCGGAATTTCCAATTATTTCTCATCAAAGGTGATCTCTCGACTTTTTTCAATACGATACAAGGTTTTCACTTGAAAATAAAAACCGTTTCTCTGTATGATAAAAACAATATCTTTAATACATACATATGATAATATTACCATGCAGTGACAGGTAGTTACGTATGTTTAATTTTTTAGATGAAACTTGCGCGTAGGACTGAAAAATTCAAGAGATCAAATTTGCTCATTATTGAATACAGATTTCATTCCTTTTATTTTGAGAAACTTACCACCCTGTAACATTTGGGACATATGTTCATATAAAGTTTGTTTCCAAGAATGGGCTCAAAAATCACCCCTATAGATATTGACATTAAATTAGGAAACACCTTATATACAGGGTGAGTCTTTGAAATGTACATATATTTCAACTCCAGATTCCTGAGATCAAAAGAAACACATTTTTCCTTTATCAGTTCTTACAATTCGGCCTATAATAAAAGATTTAGCCATTTTGAATTTTCATAATGAGCTAAGCCATTCCTGAAAACCGGAACATTGAAGTTTTTTTTGAGCATTAGATATACAATACAAATGTTCGAAATGAGAATCTACACGTATCATAAAAATATGCTTAAACTTACCCCATTCAAGTTGGTCAAAAAAGGAGTATTCATAAAGCAACGAATACTTTAGTTATACATTTTTTTTGACGGCAAAGTTTAATATTTTCTCTTGATTCCATTTCATTTTCCATTATGAGCTAGCTGCCACTCATCTTTGGGATTAATCTTCAGTACCTATGTAATAATAATTACTCATAGTTGTTTAATATATCTTCTGCGGAAGTTCTCAAATTCGAACATATCAGAATATACAACATTTCTTTTGTGGGATCCAAATTTTTTATTTAAAATACTTTCTGTGAATGTCATTGACATTGTGATATATTTCTACCGCCTCCGGTGGTTGTAGGGGCTAGACGTTTGCCTACAAGTTCATACGAAGCTGGAGGTCTGGGTTCGAATCCTGGTGCGGGTATGGATGTTTGTGTATGTCCTAGTATGTCTAAGAACAAAAAATTGTTAGAGTGGTATGTAAGATGTGAATGAGAGTCTTAACTGTTAATTGAATACCAAAGATTATATAGTATAAAGATCGGAAACGACACGACTACAGTTTATGAGCGCCATCTCTGGGTCAAATGTTAACTAATGTCACTATAGAAGGGTTAAAATTCTGGTTCTATGATTATAAGTTCCGAAATCAATATACATGGGAAATGTCATTGATATAAGAAAGTGCCAATCAATTCGTTTGCACAAATATTATTTTACTTCGAACGGCTTTTGCCGTAAGTGTCGTCTCGAAAAAAGTGGAAAAAAGATTAGTTTGTAGCCTTCAGTAATGCAGATTACGAACGAGATGGTGAAACTGGATGATCAACTGGTGTTTTATGGATGTATGCAGGTAAAGCTATATCTTGGCTTGATCAACGTCAAACATCTGTTGCTATTTCCACGATACAGGCAGAAATAGTGGCTGATGTGAAGCTGCACGGAAAATGAAATGGTTAAAGTGACTATTCAGGAAAAGTTTTCCGTCATTTCGAACAGTGATGGTGGACAACGAAGCTGCAATTGAACTGAGCCAGAAACTGGAAATCCACATCAGACGCACTAAGTATATTCATATTCAATCCATGTATAAATCTTACAATAATACCCTAATATTTCTGTAATATCTTCTATAAATGCATAGTAAAAATATTACACATGAAATACTGAATTTTACTGAAAATTATGGATTTAAAATATAAAAATGAAACATTCTGAAGGGAATACGAATTTCGCATCAATTCTTATTACAGTTTTCTTTATATGATTTCTAATCCAAATTACAGATTTTATATAAAAATTGATCTTCAGTGCCATCTCTGGGTCAAATGTGAACTAAAAAATGTAGTCGTTTTTAGTACTAGGAATGTAGGGCCGTTTCCTATCTTTCTATACTCTATAATCTATGTTGAATACTAAAGTAATAATAGGGGCGTTCGGCATTGACCTCCGCGGACGGATTTTTTTGTCACGTGACCACAGATCGTACAGATAAATCTGAAATATCTGGAAATAAACGAACGGTACAGAGCATCTGCCACAGAACATACTGCTCTGTTCTACTTTTATAGATTATGAGATTTCAAAGATCACTATTTTGGGAAATATGCTCATCTTTTAACGATACTTTCACCCTTTTAGTAGCTCTTCCATAAAATCTCAATTAAATAATTAAGTACAAAGGCACTGAATGCAAAAGAAACGAGTAATGCAATATCCCCTTCTGGTCGTTCAATACGGCGATAGTTGTACCGAAAGATCCTGATCAATTAATTGATTAATTACACGAAAAAGAAACGGAAAAGCAATATCTCCTCCTGCCCATTTATAACTACGATAACTATATTGAAAAATTTTAATGAATTAATTGAGTTTTTAATGAATAAATGAAAACAGAAGAATAAAATTGTTAGAATTTTTCAATCTATCGGTTGTCGGATCAGGAAACTCAACATAAAAAAAAAAAAATATAAAAAACATAAAACTCTATGGATAAAATCGCTTTGCTCCGTCGAAATAGACCGAGCGAAAAGATCGACGTCCGATTGCTCAGATTTTTATGACGAACGGTACAGATTTGTATTCCCCTCAATCCGGATGTAATAAACGAACGGTTTAGATCGATCCGACACGTCCGATGTCGATGCCGAACGCCCCTAATATGTTCGTTGCCTAGATGGTCTGAATTACCAAGGGCATTGTGAAAGGATGATGAATGAATGATATATTTCTATGACCATGAAGTTATATATCATTGTCAAAATTGTTATAATAGTCATTGAATATGAAAGTTGACCTCGAATACGTGTATTACTGATTTACTGAATTATATCCTAATAGATAAATTTTGAAATATAAATCACCATAAAATACATAAAAAATCAAAATACAAAAACTGTCAGGTTATGTGCCCAGACATCTTTTCAACTTCAAAAACAAACACGCGAAAACAGACAACATCGTGTCCAAGGAAGATATCGAATTGATCAATGGTCTGTCCAGATTGAAAGACTGCTGTGGTATTTCGACCTAAAACTCATGGCAAGAGCAAAACACCTAACAAGTATCACTATTGGCACTGAAACATTACCAGTAGGAGATGTAACGAAAGTGGAGGAATGAAAGACTAAAGGTGCCATTGCACAGTTCTATATTTCAAGATCTGCAGATGTGAGTGTAAATCCACACATTTTAACGTGAGATACTGCTGAGAAAATGTTCAATACTCTGGTTGCAATATTCAGTCGTGACACAGAACAGCAGAAATGTCAACTCTTATCCGAGTTCTACATATTCAAGTCTGATTCATCAAAAGACATGCCGTCTAACTTTGCAGAACTTCAAAACCTTTACCATAGATTAAATCGTGTAAGTGAAATAAACAATCAATTACATGAAACAATGCTAATGACAAGATTTATGACAGCACTACCCGAAGAATTTCTGCAAAGCATGGGAATCAACTGGACCTGAAGACAAAACTGGGACATAATCAACATGAAAGGTTGGAAAAAGTCACCAAAATAACGTGAAAGAGTACCTTAGTCTCTTTCTCATATCAAAGAAAATCAGCTTTGTGAGTCCTGTGTGATATCAAAAAAACAAGACATCCTTCTCAAGAGATACAGAGCACAATGACCAAAGAAAATAATTCACACAGATATTTATGGTAAAGTATGTGCTTCAACAGTAATAAATGAAGAATACTTTATGACCTGCATGGACGATAACACTCAATGTTTGAAAGTATATCTTCTGAAATATAAAAGGCAAGCATTCAAATATATTAAAGAATTCATTGCTGTAGGTAGAGCACATTTTAATCAGAATACAGAAATAATTCGTTGCGATAGAGTTATTAATATTCGATACACTTTAGAATATACACCTCAGCCAAATAGCAAAAGTGGACGTATAAATCTTACTCTTATGAATAAAGTAAGAGCAATGATTTATTCTGCAAACTTGAATAATAATATGTGGGGTTTTGCTGTAGAACAGCAACATATATTCTTAACAGAAGCTCAACATCAGTTCAAGATATAAGCCCTTGGGAAAAATAGACTGGAAGAAAACCAAATTTAGATAAACTTCGCATTTTTAGTACCGAGTTATACACCAAGAATTTGGGAAAATTACAAAAATTGGATGTTCCAGCCGAAACTGCCATTTTCATCGGTTATTCTAACCATGGATATAGAATTTGCGATCCTGTTGAAAAAAAGCTATATATTTCTAGAGATGTTACTTGCATTAACCAAACTTACAAGGATGGAGAACAAGATGATCCACATACAGCATGACTATTGAAAAATCATTCTGAATTCTCTGAAAAAGAAAACCCTGAAAGTGGAGACAATGAACAAGAAGAAGAATATGAAGAAATAGAAGAGTAAGAAACAATGAAGACGACCAACAAGAACAACTTCAATACAAGACAATCCATCAAATATTATATAATTATTATGTTTTTGGACTAGAATCGAAAGACGAAGCATCATTAGCTCATGAAGAATGTTTTCTAACTTTCGAAGATTGTCTAATAGGCCTGATAAAGAAAATGGTTAGCTGCAATAAGCGGGGAAAACATTGCTTAGACAAAAATAAAACATGGATTTTTAGATGAAGATACAGCAAAAAGTAAGGCAATACTAACAAGTCGTTGGATTTGCAGAGTAAAAGAAAATGGAAGATTTAAAGCGAGACTTGTAGTAGGAGGGTGTGAACAGAAAGGTGAAATTCATTTGAAAGATATATATTCATCTGTAATACAAATTACCTCTCTACGTGCTATGTTAGATATCGCTGCACGGAAAAATCTCCATATAGTGAATTTTGATATAAAATATGCATTCTTACATGGTGAGATAGAAGAAGACATCTATATGAAAGTACTTCAAGGATACAACAAAGATGGTAAATATGTTTGTTGAAAAAAGTTTCGTATGCACCAGCACCAGCACCCTTTCAGTGGAAGAAGAAAATAACAGAGTTTCTCGAACACAAAAACATTATTGAACTTGAAAAATATCAGTGTGTCTTCGAGAGTACCTAATGATGAAATATTATACATAGGAATTCATGTAGACGATGGACTCGTTATTGGAAATGATATATCCAAGATAAATTCTATACTGCTTCAACTTCAAAAACAACTCGAAGTAAAGGTAATGAAAAATGCTACCTGTTATTTGAGCATAGAAATAATCAGAAAAAACGTGATATTGTTATAAAACAAGAGAACTATGTTAAAAAAATACTTCAAAGATTCAATATGGAAAATACAAAGCCGATGAAAACACCAATTTCATATCAGAAACAAGACGTTGAAGAAATAACTGATAAGAAGAAGGAAGAATTTGCCTATAGAGAAGCAGTATGTGATTTATTGTACCTCAGCTGTAAAATAAGGCCAGATATCGCATATGCAGTGAGCTATGAAAGTCACCAAATGAACGATGCTATAGAAATGGATATCAGAAATGTGAAAAGATCTTTAAGTTATCTCAATGGAACTCAAGATTACGGAATATGCTACACAAGACACGATGAAAATGAAATAATTCTAGATCATACTGGGTGCACTAAAACCAAAAGAAGTACAACTGTTTACCTATAGCTGGTGGACCTATAGCTTGGAGCTCGAAGAAACAAAGTTTAGTTGCAAAATCAACCACAAGGCTGAGTATATAGCAGCAGCCCAATGTGTTTCAGAATTAAAATTCATAAAGACGTTTTCTGTAGAGCTTCTGGGCAACACCATTGAAGCCGTATTAAAGGTGGATAATTTGAATGCTATAAAGATTATGAAATTCGGTCAGATCGCAAGACATACTTAACATGACGAAATCAAATATCATTATATCTACGAAGAGTGGGAGAAAGGCTGGACCCAAATTGAGTACTTCAACACAGCTAGCAGACGTTTTAACCAAACTTTTAGAAGCTGGAAAATTCCTTAATTGCAGGAAATAATTGGTTCAACGTTTTTCGTTGACCCACTAATAAATATAATTACTTCGTTTCAGATTAATGAGATTTAAATTACTGAAAGTTTATTTGATTTTATCGAATATGATAATATAATATATGTTTTTATTTGAAAATTTGAACAGGACAAAAGTTGCCATGTTGAGTGGGTGTGTCAGAATATACAACAATACTTTTGTGGGGTCTAAATTTTGTATTTAGAATACTTTCTGTAAATGTCATTGACATTGTGATATTTTTCCATGACCAACAAGTTAGATATCATTGTCGAATTCCTATGAAGCTTAAAGTCAGGGTTCGAATCCTGGTGCGGGTATGGATGTTTGTGTATGTCCTAGTTTGTCTTTCAATAAAAATTGTCCTGATAAGTATGGGAATGAGTGCTAAGTGTGGAAATGTAGACTGTCTAGATGGCCACAGTGGCCAAGGATATGGAGTGACCGTCAGAACATAACCTTCCAATAAATAAAGCAGATGTTATTTATAAGCCTATTCGTTTTGAGGTATTCCGTGCTCCTGAGTAACTCAAAAGCTCGAAATACGGCTTACCATTGGTTGCGCACAAGCACTGGAACAGCTCAGGAGCTCGAAACTCTTCAAAACGAATACTATATATAAGTGAACTTACAAACAGTACTCTTTGGGCAGACTCATAGAATGCTAATAGTTGTTATTGAAGAAGGACTCTTTAACATTCAAATTCAAACGACACACATGTACATTTTAAAATTCTGTACTGAACATAGAAATAAAACAACATTCTATAGAACTGAACTATGTTTTGAGGTTAGGTTTGAGATGTTTACTTTTGTACATTCCAGTTATGTTATTAATGCACAAGTTAATCAATTTTTTACAATACTAATAGCAAGATATTGAAAATATTCGAATTTCGGATTGAATAAAGTCAAAACAATTCGTCTAACAATGAGTGTCTTTTTAGACTATACGAATACGAGTTGGAGTTAGCTTGGAAATGAAAAAGTAGCTCTATGTATTGATTAATGTGTAAGACCTAATTAGCACTGATATAAAGAAATACTTTTGGAGTGAAAGTGTATCATGAAATTTTGGCGATAATAATAGCTGTATGGTGAACCTGGTGAAAAATACATTACTGAATGGTATGAATTTTGCAGATTCAACTTTGTTCTTTATGTATTCCGTACGGAATTCTTAAGATAACTTCCCTTGTAAATAATGTGTATTGGCCATTCCCATATTCCGCTTACCAATCATCGCACAAGCACAGCACAGCAGTTTCTATTAAAGTTCTCTTCTATGGGAAAATATTCTTGAGTGATCGTAGGCTGCATGTTAATTGCCTCAAATAAATTTCGCGATTGTTCTGAAGTTTTATGACGTTGCCATGAAAATTTAGAATAAATTCAATTTCGAATGAATGAATATCTTGAGAAAAAATAACGGTATTAAAATATTTGTCATTATTCCAGAAAAATCGAGAATACAACACAACGAAAACAACGCTTAAAACATGCTGATTCTCACATTGGGAATATTGGCGTGTACCATTTGGTTCATCAAATTCTTTAGGGAAAAACTAATAATGTTTCTGAAGGCGTCTAACATACCAAACGTGAAAACAGGACGTTTCGGAGCTATTGGAGATTTGGTAGGGAAATCTGTTGACGGTAAGTAATTCTTTACTGAAAATATTCTGAAGAATATTCCATAACTTTCTGATTGGAACTACTCATTTTATGGACACTTCAATTCACAAATGATTTCTGAACTGGCAGGATCGCTACGTATTGGAATATGATTAACGGGGGTGGTAAGGTGAAAAAAACAACTTGAAAACTAGTCACAGTTTATTGATCTAACGATCTATAAAATCTGACATAACAATAATAATATAAATCGTTCAGTGAGCTTACATATATTCCTACACTACGTAATTACATAACAATAACCTAAATCATTAGGTATGGCCTGTATATTAATACAGGCTGTGAGTATCGCACATCAAAACTGCAATTTTTTCAGTGGTTTTTTGTTAATGCACCTAATACGGTCAATATTATTGAAGCAATATCGTTACTGATCAATATATTGAACGTAAGGAGTGCGTTGAAACAATAATATTGATGGCAATAATATTGAGAAGAATAAAATCAGTTTGATATTTATTGCAGTTCCGCCAATATATTGGGGTGCCGTTAATATTATTAACTCCGTATGAGGGGTATGCACTATATTGTGCAATAAAATTTCAGTAATTCCGGAGTTGTTGCAGCAATGCAAAATAAAATTTCAAATCTTCAGAACTGTTGCCATTTGCTAGAAATCTTTATCTGACTGCAAGTCGATCACCCGTTGGAATAGCCTTCCTCATATCGAGCCTGCTTCATTATAAACTAGCAACCCGCCCCGGCTTCGTACGGGTGCCTCAGACGCGCTATTTATAGGCACGCACCGGCCGGCCGGCCGGTACCGCCGCAAACGCTACGTCCCGTATTTTTAAATCTGTAATATCTTCGAAAATATTCACTTAAATCATACGATGTAAAGGGCCATTTAGATCCATATTAAGTGAACAATGTATTCCAGGTATTTAATTGGTTAAGGATTAATGCTGTATTAGTTAAAATCGCTTCAAAAATTAGCCATTATTTGTCGTAAAAGTAAATGACAAAAAAAAGTTATTGTGGGTTATCTATAAGAGATAGACATATACCATCATGGACTTTTCTGTAGACCTTTTCAATGTGTACAATACTTAGTACATTATTTGATAAAACTCGTAGTGTTCAGCCTGCGTTTGCAATGTAAGCGGAAAAAATGAAATTATTTACGACATCACATTAGAAACCTCGAAAATAACAGTACTTCTCCACTATTTAATGGATGTTATTATACATATAAACCTTCCTCTTGAATCACTCTATCTATTAAAAAAACGCATCAAAATCCGTTGCGTAGTTTCAAAGATTTAGCATACAAAGGGACATAGGGACAGAAAAAGCGACTTTGTTTTATACAATGTAGTGATTAATTCTCTACATTGACCTTTTTTTATAACCTACCGTTTTCAAAATATTTCGAAAAAACTTGGCCTCATTTTGACGGCCGGCCACAAAAATGTGTCCTTGCCTAGGATCCTATCTTTATATTTACCAAGTTTAAAAAAAATCCGTTCAGACGTTAAGGCGTGAATGAGGAAAACTTTTGAAACAAACGATTAAAAATCACTAACTTAATTAGTTTTCTGCCTACTGCCTACGCCTTAAGTATGATAGCATGAATATTGATAGCCCATATCCTTTTCTAGGTTACTATCTATCACCTAACTAAATTTCATCAAAATCCGTTAAGCCGTTTAGGCATGATAGAGCAAAACTCCCAGCAAAAACCATAAAAAAATCACTAACTCAATTCAGTTTTCTGCCTACTTCCTACCACCTAATTACGATGACGTGATATTTTTGATCTTATAGCCGTTTTTAGATAACCATCTATTACCTTACTAAATTTCATCAAAATCTGTTCAGCCGTTTAGACGTGAAAGAGCAAAAGTCCCAACAAAACGACTAAAAATCACTAACTCAATTTAGTTATCTGCCTACTGCCTACCCCTCAAGAACGATGGCGTGATTATTTATAGCCTATGACCATTTCTAGGTTATCATCTATCACCATACCAAATTTCATCAAAATGCGTTCAGCCCTTTAGGCGTGAAAGAGTAACAGACAGACAGACAGAATTACTTTCGCATTTATAATATTAGTATGGACTAGTATGGATGGAGGAACGAATGCAAAAATTGGTTCATCCATTCTTACAAAAATTTGGTAGTCGTGTGGCTCACTGTTGAGTTCGCGAAGCAATTCCCCATGTACATGTATCGATCGTCTTTTTAACCATTTGTTTATCCCAACTTTTCTCTTCTCTTTCTTTCCTCTTCTCAGAACCTAGCAGATCCATTTAAAAACGATAGATCGATCCTCCTTAACTTCACAATTGAAACTGATATTTTTTTGTAAAATATTATCGAATCGTGTGAGAGCTACCGTTTCTTACTATACAGGGTGTCTGCTTTTAAAGTAGCCAAACTTCAAGGAGGGATTATACGTCATTTGACACATGGTCGAAATGTTGACGGTTATTCGTCAATTTAACATTTCTTGCTTTCACGAAATATTTCGACTTTTTCCTGAAACGATTCATTATTCCTTGTAGTCTCATCAAATTTGAGCAGATATTCGAAAAGGGCAATTAATTTGCTACAAGTTGAGAGAGTCTGTGTGCAAAAAACACTCTTTATGCAGGCGATGTAAGGTGTGAAATATCACGATTCTCAAGATAACAAAATCAGTCCTATTTTTCCAATGGGTTTTTCGATAAAATATTAATAATCACGCACACGCTTTCTCTTCAGTGAAAAATACCTCATTTAGTTTACTTTCGAATGACATATCAACTTTTGTGTTAGCTGCTCCTTCTTCGCTATAATATCATGGCTAACATGATAACAACGAAAAAGTCTAAAAATTCCGAACCTGAATTTGCTCCATTTTGAAGCTCATCGTGATTGAATCTTAGTGTAGTTTTATGCAAATCATCAATTCATCTGTTATCTGAGACCAGACTAACATTTTGTAGTTGGTACCGAAATAATTCAGGAGAGTGGGGGCCATTAGGATATTAAGGACTTTCACGAAATACGGTGTGATTAATTTATGGAAAAACCAGGTATGACAGAGAGAAACCCTCATGCGAAAATTGCTTCTCATTTCCAACAAGAGTTAACATGAGGTTGTCAGTCATGAGAACAGAAATTTTACAACCAGTTATACTTACCGATCACTTTGATGCTGAAGAATACATCAAATTAATCCAGAGCAACTTGACAGACATATTCGATGCAATGCACCTGTCTTACAGATAAAATGTCTAGTTTCAAATGAATGGCTGCCCACTGCCAAGCACATAATAGTGGTAATATCAAGCTCTATTTAATGAGTATATTGCGATACAATGGGTTGGAAGATGCGATCCCGATCTTACGCCTTTGAATTTTTAGGTCTAGAATACTTTGAAAGAGAATCTAATTCGCTTCAGGCGCGAAAGGATCTCATCAACAGAATAAAATTGTGTTGTGCAGAAATGCGTCAGAAACGCTATGAACTTTGAAGAGTTGTAGATTCAGTACGAAAACGATGTGTCAAATGTATTGAAGAAGGAGGTTCTATTCTTCGTTATTATTTCGACTCAAGATGAATTGATGATTTTCATGGAACTTCCCTGAAATTCGATCACGAAGAGTTTGGAAATATAACAGTTCCAGGTTCGGAATGTTTAGACTTTTTCATTGTTATCAGGTTAGCCATGATATTAGGGCGCAGAATTTGCAGCTAGCACAAAAGTTGATAAGTCGTTCGAAAGTACACTAAATGGGGTATTTTTTACTGAAACAAAAGCGAGTGCATAATTTTTGATATTTCATTGAAAAAAAACATTGTAAAAATAGGACTGATTCATTCAGATTCGTGATGTACTTCTCCTTACCGCGCCTGCAATAAGACTGCACATAGGCTCTCTCATCTTGCAGCAAATTTATTATCCTTTCCGGATTTGTGGTCAAATTCGATGAGACTATAAGGAAAACTGAATAATGATAATTTTAGAGAAAAAACTTGAAATTTTGTGAAATCAAGAAATGTCAAATTGAAAAATAACCGCCAACACTTGTGTTATATGACATTTTTTGTTTTCAATCATTTATATAATAACCCCTCGAAGTTTGTCAACTTTAAAAGTGGGCACCCTGTATGTATAATTTTTTGAATAATTCCCAGAATATAATTTTGATCCTGTAGTATTCAAGTCCATGTTTGAAATAAATGTCGAATCACAGGAATGTGGACAGAAAAAAGAGTAATCAACTATGATTCTGCCAACGTTCTATAGAATGTGTATACCTCATGAGGTATACAATCTATGTTTAAATGTTTTTATGTATATTTAATAAATATTTTTCTAGCTTTGAGAAAGGAACAAAATAGTTCCGAAACGTTGGCAAAATCATAGTTGATTATTCTTTTGTCTGTCCACATTCCTGTGATTCGACATTTATAATTTCGATCGTGCTGAGATTTTGCACTTATGCATGAATCTCAAGTTCTATACAAAATTTTGAGGTCGTAGTATTCTTGCTCCACCAATGAACGAACGTTAAAAAGCGCCTGCTCAGAACTTAGCTTGAATCTTTCCTGAGGTCAAACTGCTTTCGAATGAATATAGTATTTCTTATTGGAGATGAAACGAAATTTGCATAAGTTTTATGACTAGCACAGTCGGTTTCCGAAATGGTATAAAGTTGTATTTGCCACTGGGATGTCTTACTTCTCACAAGCACCAAGACGTCATCAAGTTTAACCTAAAAGTCTGTGTAAACACTTTTCGACTACACAGCCAATAAATCGATTAGTCGAAACGAAACGTTGTTCAGTAAAGTTGTAGAAAGAGGCAATCCGACCATTTTATTAGAGTCCAATTTTCTAATGGTTAGGCATGTTCTCTCTTAAAACTGGTTATACTTCCTTGAAGTTCAACAACTTTATGGTTGTCCGTGAAGTTTTCACCCACATTTCCGAAAATGAAAAACATTTTTGTTGTATTTGTTAGTTACTCGTTAGTATTTATTTTTAAATCTAAACTTTCGTTTGTTTCTCAATGGTACTGGTAAAAACACCGCATTCCGCTGGGTGCTAAGTTCACGGGCACATATCGCAAATGAGAACAATTTTTGTTACATTTGTGAGTTACTCGTTACTACCTATTTGTAACACGAGAATTATCGTTTGTAACCTTACTCATAATGAAAAATTCAAAAACAGCCCTGAACAGGAGCTTTTGAGCGCTCGTTCATTGGTGGAGCTATAAGACTATTACTCGAAATTTCATATGGGACTTGCGATTGATACCCAATATATAAATGCAGAATCTCAGCACAATCCGAATTATATTCTGGAAATTATTGAGAAAATCAATTCGTAAAAAATAAATTTGAAAAATTTAATTCTATGGTTCTGATGATGCGATCCTCCTGAAATATTGCATAACATTCAGCATATAAGGTTTAATTCTCAAAATAAATTTCACTCGAATCGGATATTCTGTTATGGAAATATATGATTTTTTCTTTCAATGATCCAATTGAATACTCTATGGTTCTGTTAACACTGACCACAAAATTTTGAATGAAGTTCCAGCATTTCAATTTTTATTTACAGAAGAAATTTCACTAGAATCGGATATCCTGTTATGGAAATATAAAGATAATTCTTTAATATTTCAATTGAATTTTTTATAGTTCTGTTGATACTACGGCCACGAAATATTGGATGAACTTTCAGTATGTCGATTTCATTTCACAAAATAAATTTCATTCGAATCGGATATCTTTTTATGGAAATATGAAGTGTCTTTTTTTCAATATTCCAATTGAGTTTTCCATGGTTTTATTCAGACTATGGCCACAAAATTTTGCATGAGACTTGTTATGAGCATCTTGCATTCGGCCGTTATATTCCGTTTCCATTAGTTTCGTTTTTTCTGAGATATTGAGAAACAAAAATTTTGAAAGGACATATTTTCTGGAAACCTTGTACAATTTGGCTGGTTGACGTATTCAACCGTGACATTTGAATCCCAAACTCATCCTGAAATTTCAAGTCTCTAGGACAATTCCTTCTAAAGTTATCGTGCTAACGGCCGAACGGACGGCCCCAAGGACAGAATTGAATTCGAATACGAATTCGTCATTAGTGAGTCTAATCCTATAGTTTAAAACTATTTTGGCCCAAAATTCAAAAAAATCAGACATTTGGGCCAAACGATATAGCACTCGTTTAAGTAAAACAAGCGCTCAAAATTAGATCCCTAAAATACGAAATTAGCACCCACTATTTCGAAAATGAAGAAATATTTTCCGCATCCGTAAGTACCTCTTTAGTTACTACTTGTAACATAAAAATGTCCGTTAATACTTCCAGAGTACTGGTGAAAAACATCCCATTTTGCTAGTTACTAACCTAGCAAATGTTTTTATTTTTCGCGACAGAAATTCTACTTTTGGAAGGTACTTCGTCAGTAACTATTTGTAAGGGAATCTTCATTGAAAAAATGACATCCTCAAAATGTGAAGTTAGCACCCACTCTTCCGAAAGAGAAGAAGTTTTTCTGGATTCATCAGAAGATCGTTTATAACTATTTCTAACACCAAAATTTTTATTTGTAACCCAACCTGTAAGAGAAAAAATATACGCCTAAAATGTAAAGTTAGCAACCCACTCTTTTGAAAATGAAATATATTTTTTGCATTCGTTAGTAACTCGTTAGCAACTATTTGTAAGATAGAAATTATTGTTTATAACCTACCCTGCAATTGAAAATGATACCCCTAATATGCGAAGTTTGTACCCACTGTTTCGAAAATGAAGGAGATTTTTTGAAAGAATGGGGGTAATTACATTAGATGAGCATAATCTACTTTTTTTTAAGTTTTCAGTTGAGATTTAGACACTTGTGGAGTTGTAAGAATTTGGAAAGACCTACTTATATAATCTGAGATAGGTACTAGCCTCTTCTAGCGAATTCTCCCAGTAGGGCCAAAGAATGTTCCGATATCACACAAAATGGAGTCTTACACTCTGTCATCCATTCTGTCAGCCAAAAACTGATATGTTTATTATTACATTCATATAACATTTGACAAACAGGCATTTGTCCATTTTGCCTTCCCGTATGTTTAACACACTGATGAAGAAATCTTCTTCACTAATGAACCAGTAGCGTCAATATCAAATGTACTTCTTTGTAACCATTGTAATTGTTTGCGATGGCGTCAATTACATCACGAAAAAATCATCTAGACCTATTTCAGGAATTAATTCCTAAATCGAATGTACTATCACATTTCAACCATTAAAGAGATTCTGTAAAACTTACAGAGTTGGGAAAATATTGGAAAACTTTTATTTTGAGCGCTTGTACTACTTGAACGGGTGATATATCGTTTTGCCCAAATGTCTGTCATTTTCGAATTTTGAGGCAAAAATGTTTTCAAACGATAGGGTTCGACTCCCTGATTAAGAATCCGTGGTCAAAATAAATTCTGTCCGTGGGGCCGGCCGTCCGTATGTTTGTGGCCATAGTAACAACAGAATCATAGAAATTGGAATATTGAGAAGAGGAATCTATATATATTCATAACAGGTTATCCGATTCGGGTGAAATTTATTTTATGAATTAGACTGATATACTGAATGTTCATGCCAAATTTCAAAAGGATCGCATCAACAGAACCATAGAATTTCAATCATATATTTCTTACATATTTGATTTTTCGAATAATTTCCAGAATATTATTCCGATCGTTCTGAGATTTTGCATTTATATATTTAAAATAATTCTCAAGTCCTATACACAATTCTGATGTAATAGCCACATTGCTTCACCAAGGAACGAGCGCTCAAAAGCACCTGCTCGGTGCTCTTCCTTCTCTTACTGTTGTCTAGTTTTTTGCAAGACACTTAGAGAAACCAATGTTCTTTTTTGATAAGGTGTCTTATCTAAAGCTTATTCTCGTCTCCAATTTATGGCGAACTTTCCGTTCGTCAAAGCTTTACCGATTCCATTTCGTCTATATCCTTTCAGTGGACTTCTCAGCTGACAGGTATGATGGCTGAGTTCGACAAAACTCATCTGATAGGAAATTTATAAACTATGGTCATTGGTTAGATTCGAGGATTCAACACACCAAACTATGCATATGCTTCAATTTTATGTATCTTGAACATCCATATACCACATTTGCCATCCATGCCTACGTTTTCGATGTAAAATAAAAAAATTTAATATATATATTCAAAACATCGGTTTGAACTAGACGTGTGTGTAGTGCTCTGTAGAAAATTAACATAGATCTCTGGTAAATCTCCAAATATTTCGACAAAATTTTCGCAGTCCAATTCTTTACTGTTGACTGTTTATTGAGTGATAATTTTGCTAATTTCTTCCATTGAATTTATTGTTGAGTTGATTATTTTATGCTTTTGTTTGTTTACTTTTGTACCTCATATTACGGTGGGTGACCTTGAGTTAGACCGGTCCGGCTAACTCTCTCCGCTCTTAGGGTGCGTCTCCGCAGTCCGGCTTGCCTGATCCTCGTGGCCGCGGTCAGCTGTTGAGTTACTGATCAGATAATAATTCTCTGCTTTTCCCCCCTCTTCTGTTCCTTCTCCTGACCGTGACCTTCCCGATCTGTGTAAGTCCTTCTTATAGGTCCAAGAAGGTGAAGAGTCTTTACCATTCAATCCTTTACTCTAGAGAAAACCAGCAATTATGCCGCGCGTTTGTGCCTGTTGTAACAGAGTGGGTTCAGGATCTAGGTATTCGTTCAGTGCGCTGATTGTAGGAAGCACTTTCATCATGATTGTGTGAACCTAACGGAAAATGATGTTGATTTTCTGGGAGAGAGCTCAGGCAGGTGGGTTTGTCCCCTATGTACATCTAGCGAGTCTGAGTCTGTGCAACGATGGGCCACTCGTCAGCCTTATTCTCGCTTTCGCCCATCCTATGAAGATCGTCTCAGGATTTGACATTCCTAGTTTCGCCGAGCGTCGATCAAGGGATGATCTCATCTTCACATTTCGTGCGTTGAATGGTCACTTTGGCGAGAAAAAAAAAACCTTTATCAACTGAATATGAACAGTTTGCGTGGTCATCGCTTTGAATCATCAAAGGAAAATATGGACTGTTCTTAATCGTATAAGAACAGGTCATGGACGTTGCAATAGTATGCTTTTCAAATGGAATTCAGTTGAGAGTCCTAGTTGCGAATGCGGAGAAGCAGAGGAGACAATTGAACACCTGATAAATAATTGTCCAATATATAAATTTCAAGATGGCTTGAGAGCTGTACATGAAATTACCGAGTCGTTTTTGAATTGGGTTATTAATTTTAAATCGATTTAATAGAGTTTTAATCATTTTTTTTTTCTGTTTCTTTTTTCTGCTTTGATTTTTTCGTTTCAGTTTCAGAATTCCGAAGGCATCCTGGAGAGGGTTATCGTTCATTTGGACTAAGTAAGAAGAAAACCTTCAATATTCTAATAGTTTTTAAGTGTTATTTTTGTTGAAACGGCGAGACAGGGTTTTTTCTACTGGGGTTTTTCCCTGAGCTCTGGTATCATACGAAAAAATAGTATGGTACCCCGTTTTGCACCAACCTCAGTTAGGGATTTTATTTTTGTTTTATGTATTGTATTATGTTAGCTCTTGATTTCAAAAGAATATATATATATCAAAGGAACCATTCAGATCATCGCCACGCCAGCAATACCTTCCCAACAGGGTGTTCAACGCATGGAACCAGCTGCCATCGACGATTGTGGAGTCTCCAACTGTCAATGCGTTCAAGAATAGACTGGACGGATGGCATCCTCATTGATTGTCGAGATTTCTTCTGAAAATATGTTTCTTTTTTTCTATATCAAATGTTCATTTCGATGTGGTTATATTATTATTTTTTTTGGGTTTTATAGGTTTAACCTCAACCCTCATTCATTTTTAAATAAATAAATAAATAAATATATTGGTCTAAGAGATAATCTGACTTCATCCAAACACTGGCACCATAAGTTTTCTGACATCAAGAAATTGTTTTCAGTTGAAAACTCATCTTTTTCATTTTCGTCTTCAGCATGAGTCGGCCTTCACATTCAGTAGCATTTTCTTCTATATCAAGTCGTTTTTGGCAGTTGTATCGATTACATTTGACGGAAGTATATATTGCTCTTGCGGAAAATTTTTCTTCACACAATATACTCGAGAGTTTCAAATATCTGCTGTTGTACTACCCAGTTCCTCTCTTATTTCTTCATGTTCTTGCAAAATTTTCAGTTAGTTTTCAGGATCGATTGCATCACTTCACGGCATCCAAAAGGAATTCAAATGAATAAATATGTACCAACTTACCTTCGGTTTGGGTGAATAATTACAATGAACTAATAATAATATTTGATAATTTCAACTCTCATTATTTCTTGCCGTTATACATTTTGACGTTATGTATCTACACAAATAACGTGGGAAGAAAATGGTCAGCTGTAATGGTTAGACAGATCAAAAGCGCATGACAAAATGGCCTTCGGATTTGAAAAGCGCGGTCACTTACGTTGCATTATAGGGGAGTCATTTTTCGATTTCAGGTAATGTTACGAACGAAAATGTTTGTGTTACAAATAGTTACTGACTTCACATTTTGAGCATGTAATTTTTTCTCTATAGGTGAGATTACAAATTTTCACTTAGCAAATAGTTTCTGACGAGTTACTAACGCATGCCAGAAAACTTCTTCCTTCATGAAGAGTGCTAACTTCGCATTTAAGGAGTATCATTTTACCATTAGAGGTTGGATTACAAACGAAAATTTGTGTGCTAGAAATATGTAGTTTTTAAGATGTCATTCTTAATTACAGGTTAGGTTACAGACATAAATTTTTGTGTTACAATATACTGCGCAAAAAAATTAACGCACATTATGGAAATCTCAAATTTATTCTACAACTGAAGGTGTTCTCAATGAAATTTATTTTATCAAAATTATGCATGCATATGTTATCCACTTTCAACGTTTTTCTTGAATACAGATGTTTTTTCCCAGCAGGAATAAAAAAAGATGAGATTATCAGATTTTGAATGTATTGGCTCCATTCTGAAATCAGTTGTTCCCGATCAATTCTAGTGATCAATAGTTTTTTTTCGTTTGATTTTCTACACTCGATCGCTATGCAACGCAACGGTTGCAACCGCTCGCCTCCTTCAAAATCAGCTTGAGCAATCTCATGGGGTGCAAATTAGCACTCAGACAATAAGAAATCGCCTCAGAGAATATGATTTAAGGCCTCGTGTCGCGGCAAGAGGCCCAGCTCTTACCCCAGCCCATCGAAGGGCGCGTTTGGATTTTGCGAGAGAGTATATCCATTGGGAAGAGGCTAATTGGGAAAGAGTTCTCTTCACAGATGAGTCTAGATTCTGCCTCTAACATTGTGATCGACATTCCCTTGTATACAAACGTCCACATGAAAGATATGCACAGTGCAATTTCCTGAATACTACTGGTTTCGGGGGAGGATCGATTATGGTACGGGGTGGAATATCTTTGACTGCTCGCACAGATCTAGTGGTCGTTGATAATGGAGCTATGAATGCTGATAGGTATATAAGGACCATTCTTGAAGAGCATTTAGTGCCATTTGCACCATACATTGGTGAAAATTTAATTTTAATGGACGATAATGCCAGACCCCATCGCGCGCATCGTTCAGGAGTACCTTGAAGAGGTTGAAATCTCTTGAATGGAATGGCCAGCAAGAAGTCCAGATCTCAATCCAATTGAGCAGGTTTGGGACAACCTCAATAGAAGGCTGAGAAGTTCAAAAAATCATCCAGCTACTCTTAATGACTTAGGAATCCAACTCAGAGAAATCTGGGAAGGATTAGATCAGAACATTTTAAAATCACTCATTTTGAGTATGAACCGTCGTTGCCGAGCTGTAATTAACGCAAGGGGTGGAAATACCAAGTATTAAATCACTTACCATCATTCCAGTATTTTGAAAATTGTTTATTTCTCTTCTTTCACATAGGATTCGGTGAATCCCGAATTTTTCTTCCATTTATTGTGTCTTGTTTCGTTCAGAATCTTCCCGAGAGAACATAAAAAATAAGTTAACTCTACATTGACTTTATAAGTCAATGTAGAGTTAACTTATTTTTCATGTTGACTTTATAAGTCAATGTAGAGTTAACTTTCATTAAAATTGAGATTTTCAGAATGTGCGTTAATTTTTTTGTGCAGTGCAGTTACTAACGAATTCGAAAAAAATTACTTAATTTTTGAATGAAATTTCTGTTCGTTGCTTAACTTCTAATGGAAAATGATACCACTTAAATGCGGAGTGTGGGTGCTCACTCCGCATTTAAATGGTATCATTTTCCATTAGAAGTTAGACAACGAACAAAAATGTTTATGTTTACAAAGTGTCACTAATACTTGCAAACGAATGCAAAAAAACTACTTCATTTCCGAAAGAGTGGGTGTTGAATTCGCATTTAAGGGGTATTTTTTTCTCAATTCAGGTTGGGTTACAAACGAAAATTTTTGTAATACGAATAGTTACTAAGTATTTACGCACGAACGAATGCAAAAACTTCTTCATTTTCTGGAGAGTGGGTGCAGACTTCGGATTTTGAGGATCTCATTTTCATTATACATTAGGGGTCAAACGTAATTTTTTGTATTAAAAATAGTTACTGACGTAGTACTTTCCAACAGTATGATTTTCGTCCCGAAAAATTGAAAATGGACATTTGCTAAGTTAATTATCATCAGAAGAATGTCATGTTTTTCTGTCAGTATCCTGGAGGTACAATAGGGATGTTGACTTTTTTTTGGTTTTTATTTTTTTTAGATAAACCCTATACAAACACGAAAAAATAACTTTTTTCTTAAAAATATAGTAATTGCCACTAAAAATACGTAAATGAAAAGAGAACTCAAAATTCCCGCGGAAATGCTCAACTCATAATTCCCGCGGAAATGCTCAATTTTGTCACGTTATGATCCGATAAACAAACTTCGACTACTGTCAAAGCGAACTGATTTTGCCTGATTCCTTGTGAAAAAGTTCAATCTAATCCTTCAAAATGAATACGTCGGTCCATAAATGCTGTATGAGGTGTTTCTTTTATTTGTAATAATGAATATGAGTTAAAAGTTTGATACTCACAAAGACATTTTCACGTTTCCGCAGCACAAAAAATCCTTGTTTTCAGCATAAAAACTTGCGACCATCAGGGAATCAATCTCCCGTAAGTTACTATTACTCTTGATGAATCCTGTCTCCATTGTAAAGAAAATTGTCGATTTTCGTTCTTGTAACGAATAATCGAACTACTCTGTTTTCTTTCAGCTTTCAACTTCGTAAGTTCGAGTCATAGATAATATATACTATATATTTACTATGGTTCCAATCACAGAACCTCAGATCAACAAAACGCTATGAATATATTTTGTTGATCTGAGCACAGAACATTCGAATTTGCAATGACAATATCGGATAGTGACGTCAAATACCTCTGATTGGCGTTCGCAGTCACGTGTTAGTTGATAATAAATAACATAATTCAAATCAGCTTTATTTATTTAACAAGAATAATAAGATCTCTAAAATGGTTTTTTAAGATTGCAAAAACTTCCTTCTATGAGGCAAACCTCAATTCGTAACATGAACATGAGTCAACATCCTATTGTACAAACGAAATTTTTGTATGTAACAAATAGTTACTAACGAGATACTTCTACTAACAAATGCAAAAAAGAATTTCTTGATTTTTCAAAAGTGGGTGCTAACTTCACATTTACAAATAGTTACCAATGAGTAACTCAAGAATATAATAAGAACTGTTCTCATTTTCGAAGAGGTGAAGTTAGCTCCCAGCGAAATGTGGTGTTTTCTACCAGATCCTTTGCAATACAAACGATTGATGTTGCGAATAGTTACTTACGAGTTTTTTACGAATGCGATATATTTTTTCAATCTTCGTAAATGTAGGTGCTAACTTCACGGACAACTGTTTGGTCTGATCATGTCAAGATCAGGGTCAAAACAAAGGTTTTCTGGTTACTTCTGAATCTTGTAGGTTGATTCACAAGAGTGAAACGGTTTATATTCATAGGAAATATAAGTTCAGATAAATCCATGAAAAACTTTGGAATAGGTACTTTTCTTCCAGAGAGCAACCGTTTTTGAGATATCTCTCGAAACGGATATCTTGTTATGGAAAAATTAAGATTCATCTTTTCAATATTCCAATTGAATTTTTAATGGTTCTGTTTTCGATTTGTCCAGGATATTGAGGAAATAAATTTTGAATGGCCCTTCTATACGATTTGGTTGGTTAACGAACATAACCGTGGCATTTGGAAACTGAACCCTGAAAATCTAGGACAATCCTTTCGAAAGTTATCGTGCTTAGGGACGGACGGCCCCACGGACAGAATTGAATTTGATCAGGGACTCATCATCAGGGAGTCGAACCCTATCGTTTGATATCATTTTTGGCTTAAATTAGAAATTTATTGGCTTCTGGGAGAATAGTATATTATATTATAAGGATTAAAAGTGCATATTTTTTTACGAGCAATATTTGCAGTTGCGAGGCGCAGCCGAGCGAATGCAGAATTGCGAGTTAAAATAGGCACTTTTAATCCGAATAATATATACTATTTTTTCTCCAACCAAGTCACAATTACAATAAAATTAGTTTTATTGAAAAATCGTTCATAATTCGGTTATGAATTTGAACACAGAATCATGACAGTGATTGTCAAGTAGACTTCAAATGCATTTACTTTTAATCCAAGGATTAAAAGTAGCGTTTTTATCATAGAGATAGAATAGTATAGAGTTGCTATCAATAAAATGAAAGTGGTATCAGATCCGCCATATTACTGATATACGTCGAATTTTGACAATCATTGAATTTTTTCTAAAAATAGTGATTTTTGTACTTTTTTCAAGTTAAATTGAGATTTCTTGTGCTTAATAAACAATAATAAAATGGTATCGTGTGCTGTATGGCTTTCTACAAGCAGAGAAGGGACAGATAAGAAAATTAGAGGAAAAACATATCACAGGTAGGGATGAGTACTGAACAGATCCGCATTCGAAATTTTTGCTAGTATGTCTTGGTAATCTGATATCTTTTTATATGTGCATATTATCGCCTGAAGAAAAATTGTTTATTTGATATTCAATTGACCTTATTTGAACAGGATTCCTAAAGACCCAACACGTCGTATTTTTTGGGTGAAATTCGTAAACAGAAAAACTGGCAACTTAATTCAACCCTGAACTTTCAGCCATATTGGTAATATATAAGCCCCGCCCAGTGGTTCCATTTTTCCTTACACAATTGTATGTTATAGCGTCTCTTCTCTATTCTATCTCTATGGTTTTATCCTAGGATTAAAAGTGTTGCTAAGCAACGAGCAAATTTTTGTACGGTAAGAGAATTTATGACTTTTGCACCTGAAAATAGTACAGAAAAGTCAACATTTTTTGATCGTTGGAGAAAACGATATAACACTCGTTTGAATAGAAAGAGCGCTCAAAAATAGATGACTATTTCTTGCAACGACAGTGGAATTCAAATGTGATAATCCTAGATATTCAAATCACACTCATTGCACAGTGATGTTTTTCCAATGAAGCATACCTCGAAGTTTCATTCTTCATGAACTAGAGCCAATTTTCACATTATCACAGCATCAATAATTAACCAATGTTTGATTTTTTATAGGATGTTTGAAACAACTTTTACAATACATGAATGATGGTCCAGAAATTCAGAAAGCGTGGTTCGCACATTATCTGGTGGTTGGAATCATGAAACCAGAATATGTGGAGGCGGTTATGACTAACAAAAATACATTGAACAAACCTCCTTTTATAAAATTCCTCAGCCCGTATTTAGGCGATGGTATTTTGACTGCAAAAGGTTGGTAAATGGAAGATTTTCCTAATTTAGTTTTTCCTTGTAGCACTATCATCACGATTAATGTATAAGTAAGTATTCTAAAGCAGACAGCTGCAACTTACTCAATATCTTGAAAACTAGAAACAAAGTTCAACGTTGTAATAAAATGAGCTATGAATACTTGAAAGAGTAGGTTAAGGGGTTAAATCGGTAAAGTTCTCGATTTATAAATATTCGAAATTCTAGAGGAGATTTTTTTGTCTTAAGTTGAATGAAGATTTTAAAAATAATTGTTAGTGTAAAATATCTTTGTAATGTACCACTTTTTCAGTCTGTTTTTAAGTGAAACTTCAACACTCTCTAAGGCTAGAAAACGAAATGTTTGCAACCCCATGTTTAGTGGACTTTCTTTCTAAACGAACTTGAGGAATCTCCCTTTTCCTTTATACGTTTAATTCAGAGACACCCTGTATATTAGACTGAAGCAAAAATTTTCCAAAATTTGTTAGATACAAAATTTCAGCGGCCACGGCCTGCGGTCTGTGCCAAAAATCAACACTCTCAAGTGCCATAAAAACACACTCATTTTACACACTTAATAAAAAAATTACTATTTTGGGGTCACAGACTTTCTTTTGTCTATTCGTCTAGAAAACCCTATTCTCCGGACGTAAATTAATATTATGTTAAGAAAATCAGACCTTTATCGTGAAAATTTCTCGTAATTTATGGCCCCTTTGATTTTCCATTCTGTTTTAACTTTTATTTTTTCAGTTGATAAATGGAAAAACAATCGCAGACTAATGAAACCATTCTTCAGCCAGAGGATGCTGCATTCCTTTATACCAATTATTTCAGAGGAGAGCAATATTTTGATCAGCAAACTTGAACAATATGTGGGACACCATGACGTTGATGTTAGAAAGATATTGACAAATTACTCTCTGGACGTAGGGATGGTGAGGTATAATGATCCCCTTAAGGGAAAATTTCAATTGTGGCTAAAGTTGAAGGCAAAACCGCAAGATTTCAATTGTTGAAGGTAGTGAATTTACTTAACTTTGTATCTGCATACTTATTTTTCATTTCATCTATGTAGTTTTTTTGTATAACATTTTTGTGAAAGTTTAGTAAAGGATCATTTTATACACCCCTGTGGATAAAATGATCCCTGGGGTAGGGGCAAAATGATCCCAGGGATCATTTTGTACTGTGAGTTAATAAATATCAAATAAAAATGAAATAATAAACTCTGCTGTTTATTTGAATGATAATATGTATTGTTCATAACAATTTAAGTATGTCAGCAAGTCACACAAAACAAAAATATTCGATGGGTTGAAAAATAATATAATATTTTTCTTGGACGTTTCTCAAAGTCGAGAGAAATTCATCCACCACATTCTTATTAAAACCTCGCGAACGCATTGTAATGTCTGGATATCTACGTCTAAATCCACGAAGCCATTCAAGTCCAGCTTTTCCTTTAGCTTCGGAAAACTGATGCGGTAAATTATTTCTTTCTGCCATTTTTGGTGGGCTGAGGTTAAGAATTCCTGAGTGGTCAGCCCGTATATTATTCTGGACTCCATGTCAATAAGTTCCAGTTCTTGTTCCAGGTTGAACACTGTTTGTTTGCTACCTAACTTTTTAGCTGAGCCTACAGCTATTTTATTTTTACCTTTGGCTCTTCTTTCTAATACCATTACAGGGACCTCAAATTCTCTTCTCGCGGTTTTGTAAGCCATACCATCTCTAATGCCTTTTGCATATGTTCTTCAGGCCTCTTTTGGCGATAAGTTTTACGTTTATAAATTCTCGGCCTGATCTGTAAACAAAAACTATTAATGGGGTAAAATGATTCCAGGGATCATTTTAGACACACAGAAGGGATCATTTCACCCCAAATACCAAATTACAAAATATCGATCAAAACGAAACCTTCACATACCGCGTGCGATGATCGAACATGGCTTAAATATTAGCTAACTGCTACTAATACCCGCAAATAAAACAACATTTCAGTAAACACTTACATGTAAAAAAAAAACGAAAGTCCAAAAACCTGCTTACCTTAGATCAGAGCCACACTTTTTGATTATTTTTTAATAAAATCACGCCAAGCACTCGCACCTCATTGACATTTTACAGGTAACTAGCAGGGGCGCAGAGGAACATGTTTCATGTGTATTTGGATAGATGGTTCAAGCTGTTTCTGATTTACGGCGGGGGATCATTTGACCCTCAGGGATCGTATTACCTCACTTTCCCCTAATATGCAGTAAGTTCAATTTCTGAATAGATTGAAAAAGAGCACTTTGGTCGAATTCTAGTCGACCTGATTCAGCAACCCACTTTTGATTAGGTTTATTTACATTCTTTGGAACCTGTTTTACTATCACGAGTTACATTTACCGTTATTTTCTTGAAATGTTTGCATTCTGAAAAAAAAAGTGAAGCAAACTCGATTTGCCTTATATCAATGGCGATATAAATATTTTGAATCATTTTGTTTTTGTATTGTATGTAAAAGCAATTCTAACAGAAGAAAACAAAAATAACTGAAATCAAAATAAAAATGATCATCTTAGTGCCCAAATCAGGTCCATCAAGTTGCCCGAAGGTTTCAGCTTTTCTTGAGGAAAAAACTTGTATTGGTAGCAAAATGCTGAAAAAATTTGAAATATCTTCGACAATAGTGAAAAAATCGATGATTCAATTTCTCCCGGAGACATCAGCATTTTCCATCGAATTGCTGACAAAAAGTAATGCTGACAAAAATTTAAGTATCTCTGATTGTTGTGGAAAATTCGGTTTTTGGACTAACTTATGTATAGCCTATAGGCATCGGCATTTTTCATCAAAATACTGAAAACAGCAGATTATTCGTCACTTAGGGATGAATCGAGCTGAAAAACTTCCCTTTTGGTGCTTTTGTTTTCGAGATATATCACGAAAATCATCTGTCATGAAAACTTAAACATTTTTCATATTTCATCAAAAATTACTTCAGCCTTATGAGGCGGACTGAAATGATTGATACATCGGATTATATGTGACTTAATTGTGTACAATTTTCAGCAGAAAACTTTTCACCTGGAGGTTGCGTTTTGGAGAGATTGCAAAAATAAAAATTTTTTGGAAATAGGAATTTCAATTTTTTTGGTCCGGAAAAATTTAATCGTCGAGTTTTCCACTACGGTCGAAGATATTTCGATTTGTTTTCTGCATTTATTAGCAATTGCTAGCATTCACCGTGGAATTTTTTTCTTCAAGAAATGCTGAAACTTCTGTTTCACCTTGATGGATCTGCCAAAATCGACATTATACCATAAACAACCTCAAAATAAAAGGTGAGTTCAATGTGTACGCAAACGAACATTAATGACCTATTTTATCGTTCAATTAATGCTATTTTAATGTACAATTGACATGGGCAACACAACACAAAGCATTCAGAAGCAATACGAGTAAAGTCAAAACTCTACTGAAATGAAGAAATATAGAATTTTCTTTATGTAGAATGTATGTTTTGTTGAAGATAATGTATTTCAATCAAGAATTCATGCTCAATTCATAATGAGGTCAACGAAAAAGCCTTGTATAGTCTCAACTGATAGTTGATAGTTAGTTTGATAGTTTAAAGAGGGGTTACAGTTCACTGCGACCTTAAGGTCTATTGTGCCCCCTCACAGAGCTGTTCTGGCCAAAAGCCTTCACAGCTCGCCTTCCAGTTCCAGAGATCTAATGAAATCTAATAACTGTGAAGGCTTCAACGAGGCTAGTTCCTCACTCTTACAAGTTTCTCGTCCAAGGCATTCCTTCCTCAGGCTCGCAATGCCAAGGCATTCCGTGACTAGGTGAATGGGAATTTCTTCCTCCTCCCCACAGAACCTACACTCGTCAGTGTACGACAATCCCATCCTCAACAGGTGCTTCCTGAGGCGACAATGTCCTGTAAGAAAGCCAGTGAGGAGGTGTAATTGCTTCTTACCAAGATCCAGATATCTTTTGGATCCCGCTGTCTCGAAATTCCGAAGGAACTCAGTGGAATGATCCATCCCTGGGAGATTCCGCCAGAGTTTTTCCCTCTCGGCTTTCTCCTTCTCCAGAAACTCCTTCTTATAGGTACATTTAGATATACCACAGAAGGGTTCTGGGCCAATGAGTGACATTTGTGCGCCCTCTTTGGCAAGTGTATTGGCCTCTTCGTTTCCTTTGATTCCCGAGTGGCCGGGAACCCAGATTAAAAAGACCTTATTTTTCTTGCCTACCTCGTTGAGTTTGCTCCGGCACTGCCAGATCATTTTAGAGTCGATGACGTAGGAACTCAGTGCTTTAATCGCAGCTTGACTATCTGAGTGTATGGCTATATCACACTTCTGATAGTTTCTTTCTAGATTTATATCTTGACATCTTTCAATAGCTAAGATTTCCGCTTGAAAGACGCTCATATAGGAGCCTAGCGACAGTGCACACTTGATGCGTCTCAACTGATATCTTGACTACAAGTCGCTGTCATTAATGACCTTGTTGATTGAATAACCACTAATCGTGTTCACGATACACATTTTAACTCAACGATGAGCATCCTTCTGATCTTCGCCAAGTTCCAAAGTGATTATTATTAATCATTTATCCTCAGCAAATTTGACTAGATAGTTGAAAATGGCATTGAATTCTTTTTGCGGGGTGGTAGGGTGATGAATAACAGTACAATATCATACTTCTTCAATGTTTTAATCGATGAAATGTATTAATTTTGGGCATATTTTTTCTTCAATAAGAAATACCTCATCATCTACTTTTGTGCTAGATGATCTATGCCACATTATTGTGGTAACAAGATAACAACGATAAGTATGTTGAAATATTCCAACCATAAATTTATCACATATTCGATGTCATTCTGATTGAATATCGAATATTACAGAATCGCATAGTTTCTGTGACTTAATAATCAGTGGCGACTGCTCAATAGGTGCACATTTGCACCTGTACCGCCAACTAATATCTTCATCTAAATTAATTCACTTTTGTGTTCGACGTATACGTAACGCCTTCTATTTGGTTATTTAATTTAATTTTTCATTTCCAATAAATTTCAGTCTCCAGACGCCGGTCGAACTTGACAACTACTTCCAGAGCAAATATGCGCGTAGACGCTTGACCGGCACGTCCACTGCTCTTTCGAACTCATCCTCGATTGGCGCAGCAGCTACCTCTAGCTCCCTATATGTCCCATAACCGTTCACAGTATTTAGCTGACATGGGGACATATCCAGTATGTGTACCTACATCGTGTTTGGCCGTGGCCCAGTGGTTCAGCTTCGTCTACCGTGTTCGTTGTAATTCGCGCAATTATTACCGAAAATTTGAATATTCCGATTTGCATATTTGAAAACAATATTTTTAGCTGATATTTGAAGAAAAACCAGAAATAAAAAGTGCTGGTCGTCCAGAACCGAATTAATCAATCACGCATGTAACAAAATGTAAAACACGCGATTATACAAGAACCTGATAGACACTGAATGGGTATGTGGTTGTGAAATTAGTAACAGTCTTCATTGTTTTTCTTAATTTTTATTTGCTGGTGATGCTCAACCAGAATGGACCAGATTCGGAGTCAAGAAATTCATCCATTGGAAATGATGAAAAATATCATTATTCAAAGAAACACATCTCTTTCAAATTAAGTTTTTTCATTAGGCAAACAAGATATTCAAAAACAAGTAAACACTGATCAAGAAGATGTGCTCTCAGGTAGAGGTAATATTTTTCAAACAAATATAGTTTAGATAATAATAATTATAATAAGTTGTTTATTCTCAACTGGTAAATACCCAGTTACAGAAAATAACTAAACATAGCATAATACAAGAAATCAAGCTACAGTGCTAACAATGAAAAGGTAGAATCATACCGAACAAAATTGAACGATATTATATATAATGAGACCAGAAATATGTAAATGCGAAATCAAACAATATTGCAAACTCAAAAATTTAAACAATAAAATAGCATAAAATTAATAAAAAAACGGTAGGCGGCAAACATAATTATACATATATAAATTCATTTACTTCTGCTTCTAATTTAACCTCAATATATATTCGCCGATAACAGACGCCAACGTGTCAAGGTGGATGTCACAATCTCTTGCAATCGAGTTGAAAAAAGACTCCATGAACCAAATGGGGGATTGCATTATTAAATTGGACCTCGGGGTCTGCAGATGGAATAAATTAGATCATTTTTGTTTGTTTGTTTTACGACTGTTCATTATAAAAACAAGAACTTATAATTTCGGATTTTCACGCTACACCATTTCTCAATATTTTTTTCAAGATAAGGCGAAAAAACGTCACAAACTGCTTTAAAATGCGAGTTTTGGAGGTGAGTTTTCAAAATTTTTTCCCCTCTCGAACCACCCTCCGTACCCCTCAGACTCTCCGCGTGGCGACAGTCTTGATTATTGTGGTTATCACTGTTATCAGTGAGTTTACTTGAATCTAACGATTGGGCCCAATTTATGGTTAGTGTTCTAGGAGAAACCGACAAAATATTCCTTTTTTTTCGAACATCGAATACTGCTCTGCATGTCCGCATGGATTTGCGGATGCGTAACAACATAACATTTCTTTCCGTCGAAGTCAAAATGAAACGTGGATCAAACGTAAACAAAATTGTTAAACAATGACCAATTTCATTTCTCGATATCTACTATTTCAATGTGCAATTGTCATAGGTTACCGAACACGAAGTATTCAGGGTGTGCTATACACATATTCAAAAAGTTGTTGCTTGCCATCTAATGAACAGTGAAACTTTGAACTATTTGAAATATATGACACTTTGGATTCTGTATCGGACAAAAAATTTCAGAAAATGCATAATCCTCCCAGAATCTATTTCAATCGATATTTCGTTGTCAGGAGAATAACTGAATGCTGTTCTTTGAGTGCATGGTGAGACAGTTAAAGACAGACCTTCATTGTAGATTCTAAGGGTTTTACCAAAACCAGCAGGTTTAGAAAACTAGTTCTACCCAATAAACTGCACACCGGCAATCAAAATATATTCTGGAAATTTGATTCAAAAGTTAGTGATTATCGTAGGCAGACAGAACTTCAATGAAACCCTGCAGAGACATTTATTGAACATAGCTCTTATAATCTATTCAACATGCACTTCCTCGTGAAGTGATATGACTTATACTGTTTACAAACAAAATTTGTTACAATACTTCAATATGCATTCAATTTGAACAGAAAACCTGATTTCACAAATGAATGGAATGGAAGATGCTTTCAGAATGTTCAAAGTTGAATTTTCGTTCTTTAGATGATAATGTGCGTAAGTGAAAAATCTTCTAGCTCATATGATTTTCATTAAAGAAATCGATTAAGATATTGTCAATGATATAAATATCATAAAACATTGTCTCATGAAATTTTAATGAATTAAAGTCCATCTTCATTATTCAAATCGTTGGTTGATACATTAAGTTTTTTCGCATGGAACACTCTTATATATTATACTGCTTAGGAACTCTTTAATAATCTACCTCTTGAATCTAAAAATAAATTTTATTCTTTCGCACCCAACTGATTCATGTACCACCTACATAACATTACTCAAATCTCAGCATCCACAGATTACAGGTTCTGTATTTTTCTAAAAAGATCTGAGTGAAAAATATTCGTTTGCGCCTGTTCCCATAGAAACAGCTTGCTAGAGTTCATCTCTAATGTTAATAATTTCGAAAACAATTTCTTATATCTCTCATACTGCAACTGAATGAATCTCAAGTTCACAGAGTCAGTGAAATTGAATTGCAAATAATCCATGTATGAAAAATGGAAGAATTGAAAAAATAAATCTATGCAATTTTCGTTCAAACTCAGTAACATCAGATCGAAGGAATAACATTGTGTTATGAAAAAATGAGTCAAAAACGCAGGGTTCTAGATTCATCGCGAAAATGATGGGGAGATGTTCTACCTCAGGTGATGGACATTCGAACATTTATTATGAGTAGTGCCTAGTACTATTTTCTTCACATCTTAGTTCTTACCATAAAATCTCTTCTGATTTTACTGATAAATTGATGGTTAGCATGAATATTCACTGCTCAACAATTGATAGGGATCACTTACTTGTTCTAAATTTATTTCTGAAATATTCGCTCCAAGATTATAAATTTAGTCTGATATCAGAGTATTTTCAGTTGATAATATGGTTCACTTGAGAAAAGAATGAAAAAATGGAAAGTTGGAGAGAAAAAAGACTTTATTAGGAACACTCAAAATTCTGTGTTTGAATAACATACAAATTTTATGGTGAAACCACAAGAAGGCTGAAGTTTCGGTTAAGCTAGTACCTAGTTGGTCACCCACGAGCTCGTCTCAAGCATTCTACCCTACGAGGCATACTCTCGATCAAACGATTTAAAGCGTTAGAAAGGTCGTCCAGGTTATTGATCGGTTGTTCTAAGGTTGACAATTGTCTAGACATCTCAGACCAGACATGTTCGATGCAATTCATGTCTGGAGAGCGAGCTGGCCAGTCCATCCTATCAATAGCATGAGTTTCTAGCGCTTCATTAACCAGACGACTACGGTGTGGACGGGCATTATCGTCAATTAAAATGAAATTCTCGCCCGCGGCAGCCGCAAACGGAACAATTAGGTATGGGTTCAATAATCATGTCGTGATATCTCTGGCTGGTCATGGTGGTGTTCTGCAGAACATCCAACTCTGTGCGTTGGTTCAAACAAATGCCTCCCCATACACATATAGAACCTTCGCCAAAAGCTGTTGTGGGTAGCATAAACTGTTCTGCATACCTTCGACCTCTTTCCCTCCAAGCAAGAATACGTCCATCGGAGTTGGCCAAACGAAATCTAGACTCATCCGTAAATAAACATCAGCTCCAATCTTCAAGTGTCCAATTGCGGTGCTCCTCATCCACAGCCCAATGCCGTCGATGAACCCGGTGTTCCCTATTCAAACGGGGTTGTTGTACCCTCCTACGTGCTCTCAAACCACGAACATGTAGTCGTCGTCTTACAGTCTGGTTCGAAATTGGAACTCCTGTTGCAACTCTCAGTATTGAGGATCAAAAGATGATCTTGGGCAGCTGTTGTACTGCGCTGCCGACCTCCCCCATGAACATAAGCTACTGAGTCGTTTTGGATGAACCTATTCCAAGCCCGACTCATGTCTGGTCTGAGATGTCTAGACAATTGTCAACCTTAGAACAACCGATCAATAACCTGGAAGACCTTTCTTACGCTTTACGGTATATTTGGACGAATTTGCCCCAAAATTTTATAAATCGTTTGATCGAAAGTATGCCTCGTAGGGTAGAATGCTTGAGACGAGCTCGTGGGGGACCAACTAGGTACTAGCTTAACCGAAACTTCAGCCTTCTTGTGATTTCATCATAAAATTTTTATGTTATTCAAACACAGAATTTTGAGTGTTCCTAATAAAGTCTTTTATTCTCTCCAACTTTCCATTTTTTCATTCTTTTCTAAAGTGAACCATACTTATTATCAACTGAAAATATCTGATATCTGACTAAATTTATAATCTTGGAGCGAATATTTCAGAAATAAATTTAGAACAAGTGATCCCTATTAATTGTTGAGCAGTGTACCTAAATATTCATGAAGTGCTTCAAGATGGAGCAATTATATGTTTGAAATATTTCAAATTCCGCTATCATCTTGTGGGCCATTGTAATATGGCTGGAGACACCGTGGTTGGAGTGTATATATTTTTATGGATATAGCCCCTTCAGATATTGATATTCATTGACCTACATAGCACGCTCCAAGAAAGACTTGTTTGCCAAACAGTACTTCTTATTCTATAAAATGTTCAATGCCATTTCCAGATATCTATTTAAAGTTAAGAAGTATTCAAATAAAACTAAAGAATAATTGATAATATGAAAACAATTAAAGTATTTCGTGAAGTTCAGATATGTTGAATTGGGAATTAACGTTTCAATTATCTGAATACTTAGCAGAATAAATGAAAACAGAACAACAAGGTTGAATTTTGCTTTCAGGAACAGCCTTTGGTGCTAGAATGAAAGCTCAAAGCAGTAAAATCTGTTATGGTGAATATGTAAGCGAGTAAGTGGTCCAGAAAGACAAAAAACTAATTTGAAATAACTCATTGTATCATACATTTTACAGTTTTCTCGATTTGGCAACTGTTAGAATGATGAACCCTTTTTATCATCCGCAAATTCTTTTCTATATGACTAAGATTGGAAAGATGAGTAAGAAGATCTCCACGGAATTGAGACTTTTCGCCGAAAACGTAAGTTATAAAATAGCATACGAAATGAAAAAACTGGCGGGCAAAACCACTTCAATAGGATTAAAAACTGTTTCTTGTTTATTAAATTCACCTGCGCGAACTTATTCAATAATATTCTGTTTTTCATTCGTTTTTCATTATAAGACATCAACCAGATATGCGGGAAATTCTTTATGATGAATTCATCGTTTGTCTGTAGCGTTTAATATTGTTAGCCTTTACCACAGTACAAGACTCAGTCTCAGGAGGCAGGTAGTCTGATCAGATGACATGAATGCAGAAGGAGACAATGCACATCGATGAGGGTTGACAGATGTTTTCACAAGTCATCGAAATCGCCATCTTACTGTTGTTGAAGTTGTAAATCGATTCTGATACGTCATGTCAAAGTCTCTCAGAATCGAATTCACAACCATACTAACCTGAGATAGGTCCCGAACTCTTCAAAGAATATCGAGTGGCTCGCATTCATTCTGCTTCTGCAGGAGGGCTGAAAAACTGGTTAAATGCTCAGTGGGCTCTCATGGTCCAGGTACTTTTCTCTGAGGAATCCAGATTCAACATCCGTGAAGCTGATGGTAGTAGACCCGTTTAAATATACCAGGGGGAAAGATACACCGATTTCTGTTTGATAGAGCGAAATCCTTTCAGTAGAGAATCTGGTTTGGACTGGTGTGGGTGTCTTTAGAAAGATTTGGTTATCTTAAATGAATCTTCATCAACCGTTGAGTATCACTGTGAAACTGTTAGGGATCATGTTTCACTTTATACACCATTCCTAGGAGAGGGAGAATTTTTATGCATGACAATACCCACCCACATAATGCTCATTGAATGACACTGGCATTAAAACTGGTACAACTGGCAAGAATTTAGTACTGACTTGAATCCCTTCGAACATCTATAAAGGGTAGTCAGAACTTTGGTTCCATCAGCCAATAATAATTTCAAAGATTTCCGTTAAGATCTTCGTCCTGTATGGAAGCATATTCACTAGTAATACCACCAGAGGTCAAAAACTTTCCGGATTTCATTTGACCTCGTGTGGGAGTCGACAAAATTCCATACCAAATTGTTTAAGTGGAGATATTTCATTAGACATATGCCCAGTTGCAGGAACGTCTATTAAAATTTAAAGGTCCATTAAACTCTTAATCCTCCATTAGTTCCTTGTAATAATGGGGGTTTACGAGTTTAATGGACCTTTAAATTTTAATGGACGTCCTGCAACTGACACATAGACATATAATCGTTCCATTTCAAGTCATTATAAACGTCAAAAAATTCCAGTTTAATTCGCTGTTGAGAACCTACGAGGAAATAATTTCCACTGAAGTTCATCCGTTGCGAAGATCAGTCGAAAATTTAATTGTAAATAAATTACAGATGTGGAATTTTCGTGAGTAATATAACAAGAGCATCTAATTTTCCGAAAAAAAATCGAAAAAACACGTTACTAAGTATTATTTCAATAAGAGACATTAGATGCCTGAATGTCATTTGACTATTTCATCAGTTACAGATTATACTGCGTGCATTATTCATAGGTATTAATTCGACAGCCACTTGTCAGTTTTCCTAGGAAAACTAGAGAAAACTGCTGTAATTCAAAATTGTGCTTTTTTGATTGGTGAAAATTAAGACGAGGGAAACAGTCACTTGAAATATTCGGAGCCTCATAACGAACATTAGATGACGTTCGAAAGCTGTTATCAGAGCTAGAGATGGTCACACGTCATAGTGATTGTAAAATTTTTATAGCTGCGATATTTTCTTGGATAGTCTTCAAGTTTTTCGAAGGAAGATCATTTATTGCATTTAAGGCGATTGAACAGTTTATTTTCCGTCGATTTCAAAATAAAAGGGGATTTTAATCTGTACGAAATTGATCATTAATGACCCATTTTAATGCTCAATTTCTGCTATTGGATGTGCAATCCTCGTGGCAACCGTTCATAAAGTATTCAGAAGCACTACGAGAAATGTCAAAACTCTACTGGAACATAGATACATAGAAATTTCATTATGGAAAATGTAAGTCTCGTGTAAAATGGGAAATCATACACAATTCATATTGAGATCGTCGGAAAAATCTTAAAATCAACTCGGTTATTTATCGAGCGACTAATGGTCTCAAACTACTAGTCTGAAACAGTCGCTGTCTTTAATAACCTAGTTACTTAAATAACCATTTTCATTCAATTTTACGAATTGTATTACTCTTGGAAAAATTCAAACTGGCATTTGGAATATGGTAATCAAGCGATTTGAAATGTACTGATAGAGTAGAGTGTTTCTGCGAACCAGTGTTTTCCATTTACTACATTCATTAGATTTTAGTTTCGTTGAAAATAGGAGTAGGACAGACTGCATGCTTTGCTGGACGTGGCCACATGTGTACATCGATTGATCAGTCATTTGATCAATATTTGCATGGTTCTGGTTGGATACTATTCGCAAACTGTAGTGTTTATGTAGATTGTAGAGGGGCATATTTTCTTCTGATTGAAGTATAGCTCAAATAATATATCAATATGCAATATTGAATGTGCACTAGTAGTTTTAGCAGTTGCGTTTTTCAAGTTGGTACTCATAACTCTTCTTTCACGATTTAATCTGATATACAGGGTGGTCCAGATCGTAACCAAGAAATTTTAACCACGTATTCTACATCAAAAATAAGCCCTAGTTTGTCATATGAACATATGTCGAGAAATTTTTCCTCTTCGAGATACGGGGTGTGAAAATTATAGAAAAAAATGTTATTTATCAATCACTTTCACACTGCTTGAAATCTTTTTATGAAATTTTAGACATAGGTTTTGAGCGTCAAGGAGCACTTTTTGCATAATATCATTTCTCTTCTATTCTACTAGTGGCGTCCGTACTGCAGCGAGACTGAATAATATCAGATAAAAAAAATGATACGCCACTGGTTTTTCCGACAACAAGAATTACTATGTAAATTTTCATTTAATTTGAAGCAAATTCGGTCTCTTGACTGTTTGTTGTACGAGGCACCGTTTCCGGTTAAAAAAATGAAACGCATTATCATGCATGAGAAAATCGCTAAAATCGGTACATAATAATAAGATTTTTGTGAACGAAAGGTGTAACTTATTTTGGCGATGTCTTCATGCATGAGAATGTGTTTTATTTTTTTGACCGGAAACGGTGCCTCGTACGACAAATATTCAAGAGACCGAATTTGCTCCAAATTGAATGGAAATTTGAATAGGAATTTTTATTGTCGGAAAAACCAGTGGCGTATCATTTTTTTATCTGAAAATATTCAGTCTCGCTGCAGTACGGACGCCACTGGTAGAATAGAAAAGAAATGATATTATGCAAAAAGTGATCCTCGACGCTCAAAACCTATGTCTCAAATTCCATAAAATATTTCAAGCATGTGTAAGTTATCAATAAAAAACATTTTTTTTCTATAATTTCAACACCATGTATCTCGGAGAAGGAAACATTTTTTGACATATTTATGTTAATATGACAAACTAGGTCTTATTTTTGATGTAGAATACGTGGTTGAAATTTCTTGGTTACGATCTGGATCACCCTGTATTTTCTGTTAAATGATACATTAATAGTTATTCAATCAACAGGTTATTAAAGACAGCGACTAATGGTCAATTTTAATGCGTGAGCGGAGCGAACGCGTTAATAGTTCGAGATCATTAGTCTATAGTAACCGTGTTGATTACAAGATTTTTCCGACGAGATGAATAGTGCTTAAATTCTTGATGGAATTTCTATGTATCTATGTTCCAGCAGAGTTTTGACATTTCTCGTAGTGCTTCTGAATACTTTGTGTACGGTTGCCATGAGGATTGCACATTAAAATGGCTAAAAAAATGAGCATTAAAATGGGTCATTAATGCTAAATTTCGTACACATTAAAATCCCCTTTTATTTCGAGGTTGGCGGAAAACTTCTTTTTTATCCAATACAGAAATCCCTTAAGCGATATACATTAAAATATTCTATTGATCTGATGCTGGTCTTTATATTATAAAGACCAGCATCAGATCAAAAAATATGTAATACTCGTTCACTGACACTACTTTTCTCGGAAACGAATTGAAAATATCAATGCTTCCAACACTTGTATTATAACTGAACAGTTTGGTTGAAAATTTATTGAAATCTTTATATTTTGGTATTCACATAATTTTATATTACTTTTTCAGCTCATAACGCAACAGAGATCAGTATTCGAACAGAACATACAGAGAGGACAGCAAAACGACAATAAAGGTGAATTTTGATTACTCAATTGCTAGGAACCACAAAGTATTATCCCATCAAATGTTTTTGATTTTTAATCAAAATCAACGGAAATTACATGAACACTGGTATTGAATTCAATGGAAAAACATCCGTGATCAAAATCGATTTTCCCTGTTTCAAAGCTCGATAACACTCCAAGGAGAAAACCAAGACATTGATGGATGAAATCGGTTGAATACAGGGTCATTATAAATTATTGTGACAGCGCAGGTGGCTGTGGACTACTCTTTGCAGCTGCAGAATACCAATCTCCAACCAATCAGAGCATACCATGATTACAGAATTCTATGGTTCGCAGACGAAGCGGCAAAATGAGAATGATCCAAAGCCAAGTACTCTGTTACAATTATTTATAGAGACCCTGTATAGTTCTGGAATTATTGGAGTCAGGAATTTTATGTTTTATTCCTTTACATACTGTAACAAAATATTTGTCGAACAAAAATTCCAAGATTACAGACCGTTTGCTGTTGAAAACGAGAATTCATTGCAAAATTCATTTCTTGAAAAATAAGAGCTTAAGTGCTAGAGATTCCGGTTCACCTTACTGTAGAGCTCAGTGCGTTGTACTCAATGAACTTTTCCTCAGTGCTTGGCACCGAAAATTCGTTTAGTGATACTTTTCGTTTTACTCTAGTCGTACGATAATTTCTTCTAAACCAACTCCATGTATCATACGGATATTGACAGAATGATTTGTTTCTGCTTCAGGTGATAGTCAGTTGACTGACCATTTGCGTTCTGAATCTGTTACCACTCTACTTCAAATGGTGGAAATTGAAACAATTGGAAATTTTTATATTTTTCGGGCGCCAATGATGAGAAGTGACTCAGAATCGAGAAATCCAATACAATAAAGGAACAGTTTGAAACGAGAAGAAGTAAATTTTCAATGAACTTTTTTATTTCATAATTCAAATTTATTCGACCAGGTGATTTCGTCACATGTCGAATAGAAAAAGTGCAAAATTGAACCAATATTGATTGCTTCAATTGTTCATAACAATATGCATAGCTTTTTGATACGGTGGTAATATAAAATAAGGCTCAAAAATCTAAGGTTTATCAAACGTGGTTGTGTCAATGTATTCAGATGTAGTTTCGAATATTGGCGAATATTCAGTTATTTCTTCCTCAGGCGATGAAAAATGTAAAACTGTTATGGAAATGTTACTAGAGGAAGTAGACAAAGGGCGTGGTTTCACAGAGGAGCAACTGGCAGATGAAGTTAATACTTTACTTGCTGGTGTAAGTTCAGTCTCATATGAGTTTTATAAATTTTAATGTTATCAATTTTCACAGGGTACAGACACCACCGCAGTCGTCCTATCCTATTGCTGTCTTACCTTAGGAATGTATCCTGAGTATCAGGTAGGGAATTTCAAAAACACATTCAAAACCTAATTTGATTCTTTTGTTCCACTTCGTTCATACAATGAAGATATTTTGCAATTCTCAAGATTGAGCCGAGGGTGTTTACACATTGCGACCTAATGTAATATTGTGCTCCCAAATCTTAAGCTATCTAGGGGTCTCGTACTCTCACATTCTGTTCTAGAGTCTTCATGTTTCTTAGGAAGTGAAGTGGTTTTAGGAATGAGATATAGTCATTCCTGCAACCGTTAGAAACCGATTGTATGTAATGATCTGTATCGAAATTTGTTCATCAGCTTCCTCGTTCTCATAGATTTCCCAGTGTCTTGGAATCTATGTATGACTAGGTAGACCCTGTTACGCGTTTCATTCAGCCGGCCCAGGCATTTCCATAAAATATTTGAGCTTATGTTGATGGTGCTCGGTGCTTCGATTTCTTTTCAATTTTGGCCAGTAGCATGTCAGGCTATCTAGGTTTTCATTTTAACCTCAGAGTAAAAATTTAACTTAAAGATGCCTTCACATCAGAGTAAGAAATAAACTTATATGGTCCATTCACGAAAAGTTGAGCCGTCGGTTGGCCATGGAAATTTGGCATATTCCACTGTGTATATTAAAATTTTAGGTTATGTTCTTTCTTTTCTTGTCAGATTGATACGCAATGTTGTCAATAATGCATAGAGTTGTCTGACAACTCGCAAGCTCGTCGGACGAGGCCGGGACTTTATTTTACGTTATGACAGCAAATACTGCCAACTTCAGAAAAATAAAGAAACGCCTACTATGTGCTCAACCTTTCGTGAACGGACTTTATGTCCCTACGCGTAAATAGTACTGCATTGTAATTAACCAAGCATTAGAGTGAGATGAAAGTATTTCACTGATGCACTGGGGTTAAGTTAACAATGGTTAGATTTTCATTTCTACATTTTCGTAATTTTGCCTTAGCTATAATTACCTGACTAGCATTACGTCCATGACTTTAGTTTTCCTACGGATATCGATATTTATTACTTTGTCCCGCAGGGAAATACCAAGCATACTTCTTTCCATTGCCCTTTATGTGACAGACAGAATGTTTGCTTTAGCTCTTGTGATGGCTCTTGTTTCAAGGCCGTACGTCATCACTGGAAGAATGCACGAATCAAACACTTTTCTCTTTAGGTTAATAGGCGTTTCCTTGCTTTTCAATATATGGCCTAGTTTTGCAAATGCAGCCGAGCTAAGTCCGATTCGTCTAGTTGCTTCTGCTCCTTGATTTGCCGCTCCAAGCTTAACTTTGTGTCCCAGGTATATATATTCTTAGACATTTTCCAGCAACTGGTCTCGTAGTTCAATGTTGACTGGCTCAGGACTCATTATCTTCGTCTTTCATTTTCAACCCAACCCTGAGAGATTTTTCGTTCAGCTCCTAAAGCATTTTCTTCAATTCTTCCATTGTACTCGCAACAATAAATACATCGTCAGCAGAACGCAGGTGGCTCAGAAATTTTCCATCAATGTTGATGCCCATTTTTCCCAATATAGTTTTTTAAATATATCCTCTAGAGCAGCGGTAAATAACTTTGCAGATATAGGGTCTCCTTGCCTCACTCCTCTTTTGATAGGCATCTTGTTTGTGCTGACTTCTTCGTCAATTTTTACTTGCATAGTGGCATTTTCATATATGCTTTTTAACAAATTTGTATATCTGGAGTCCACCCTCGCGTTATTCAGCGCTTCCAGGATTGCCCAGGTCTCTATTGAGTCAAATGCCTTTTCATAATCCACAAATGTTGTATTCGTTGCATTTCTCAATCAACTGATGGATTGCTTGCAGATGGTCTGTGATGCTATATCCTTTTCTAAATCCTGCTTGTTCAACGGGCTGATAAAAGTCTAGTTTGTTGGCAAGGCGGTTAGTAATAATTTTGGTCAGCAGTTTGTAAAGGGATGACAGTAGACTGATTGGTCTGTAGTTTTCAATGTTATTGCTGTCACACTTTTTGTACAGTATTTTTACTTCTGAGTCCCGCCATTCCTTCGGAACTTTTCCTCCTTGAGGCATTTGTTTAGAAGAGCAAGAATAACTTTTTCTAGCTTATCACCCCCTAGTTTTAACATTTCATTTGTTATTCCATCCCCACCTGGGGCTTTAATAATAATAATGATAATAATAATACCCTTTATTTTCCTTATGTAACTGTTACAAATTTAGATCACAAAGAAAAGTACAAAAAGGAAAAAAGGCGAGGTTCAGAGTAGAGAATAATCTCCCTTTGTTCTTCCACCTAACCCTTTATTGTTTTTCATTTTTCTAAGGGCTGCTTCTATCTCTGTTCTCCCTACATCCGGTATTTCTTCCGACCCAACATTTAAAATCGTACGATCCTTTATCTCGTTAGGCTTTAATTTTGCTGAGCTTTACAGTTTACTCTAGAACTTCTCCACAACGGCAGCTATTTCGGCTCTGGTCGTTACAATTTTCCCGCTTTCATCCTTCATTTTTGGAATGAGTTGCTTTCCGCGACTAAGTTTCGAACGAAAGACTTTCATTGAGCAATTCTTTTCAATCGTGTCATTTATAACCTTGGTATTGTAAACACTAACAGACGATATTGCGAAATTGACAAAATTGTCTGTAGAAGACGCAAGCGGTTAGTATCAGAGAAGGGGAACGGTAGACCAATTACTCCAATACGGTATGAACATACGGCACGAATTCGTAACGCCGGAGTATTGTTCTCGTGAATAAACAGATTCTACTTGGCTGCATAACGAATGCGTTTACTATTTACTCTGAGGCCTTCACGCATTTGTTGACGCAGAATCTGTTTATGCACGCGGACAACATTCGTTGTTACGAACTTATTCCGTATTGGCATAATTGGTATACCGTTCCCTTACTGTGAAACTTACGGCTAGCGTCTGTTTCAGATAATTATGTCAGTTTGGCAACATTGTTCGTTAGTGTTTACTTACTCGATGCGTCGTTTTATATTTTTCATTTTGATTATACGTTTTTAAACTGAATTATTTTACTGATTTGGTGGCAGTTAATGAATTGTGGAAATCTTTCCTATTGTTTACTTTTCCTCAGTTATGCTGTAAAGTGCTTTCCATCTCACTCTAGGTTTTGGTTGATTACAATGCAGCGCTATTCACGCGTAGTGGAATCTCTATGATTACTTCTTACTCTGAGATTGTGACTTTATCATAAAAATGCGAATGATGATTGTATTTTCTTACGCAAATTGTGTAATACTTCACAATGTTGACATTTCTCGAAAATCATTCAACGTTTATTACTCCCTTCAAGACTTTGCAAAACATTTATAGATTTAGATATGTTTGTCATCTGAATGGCGTGAAACGTCATATTCTGAAGGGGAAATTAATTTCTGGAATTCTAAATAACTTATGGGAGCTGAAATAATGGCGGTCAAAACTACATTTACGCCCATCTACTTATCTAACTAAATACACTTTCTCAAGAAAAGTACCGTGGTGCAATCGACTTCTTTCCGAGTTATAATCCAGTATTGATACTTGGGCAATTTCGAGCATTATCTCTGTTGATTTTTGAGCGCTCGTTCTAATCTTTGAGACCGAAATTCATATTTCTTTCGATACGGGTTATTCGTTCAGAAATGTGTTAGGCGTTCAAAAGATGCACCACATAATTATTTTCAATATTTATTTGGAAAAGTTCAAAAAAATATGTTGGTCCACTTGAAACCACTAGGAAAAACTAGCAATATTTCAGTTATTTATATTTACATTTTAGTTTTATGGAATTTTATAAAACAATTGAAATTTTCAGTCAAACAAAGTCTCACAGAGCAAGTTGTACAATGGCAACGTATTCTGTGGGGTTTTGCATGTGTACTGCAATGATCACATCCAATTTTGTTTTCGTGAATTGGCACATTTGTCCAGCCTTTTCCCATTGGTACGTAGAGTTTGAATCTGCTCACTGCTCACTACAATACTTAAGGATAACTTTTCCTAAACGAAGCCCACTTCAAAAAAGACGAGCATACCAATGAATTGGACTGAGCGAGACCTCTGTTTATTCCTGAAATTCGAATTTTATTCAATAACGGCAAAACTACTGTTTTAAAGATATGAAATGTTTGGCAAATTGGACTGATTTTTGAAGGGCAATCGATCTGAATTATAAAATTATATGGTTCCCATCCGAAAAAAATGAGATTTAATTTTTTTATTGAGACTCACTTTGGAGCTCTGGTTCAGTTTTTTCTTTCGTTCCACTGTTGCAAAAAAATTCTTTAAAATAATGGATTTTGAAAATATAATAATTAATTTGTTGACCTTCTGTCAAACAATTTGATGATTAAGCTATAACTCAAAAACCGATAAGGTGGTTGCGTACACCGTGCATCGAATCATTGCAGGGTTAAACGAAGAATTCAAATATCCATAAATATAAATATCTACATACAATAGCCATGCGTATTATGTAATGAGTACTTACCTTACATCATTTTGAAAAACGAAATTACATCGATTTCAAAGCAACTCACAAAATTCGTCAACCAGTTGACGGAAATGAGATTACGTGTACTTACCCTTAGTTTATTTGGGATGCTAGTCACTGACTAGGATGAGAGACGGCTCTATAGATTATTTAGATGCTATGTATTCCCATCCAACGCTCACTAGGACATAACCAAAAATTTTTTGAGAGTGTGGTTCCACCGTAGAACCATCAGAACTCAAAGGGTTAAACGAGCTGTACTATATCTTTTTCTAAAATGTCTGTAATTTTCGAATATCTATCCGAAAATGATCTCAAACGATAGGTTTTGACTCACTGATGACGAATTTGTGATCAAATTCAATTCTGTCCATGGGGCCGTCCGTCCGGCCTTCCGGTCGTTAGCAGAATAACTTTCGAAGGGATTGTCCTAGAGACTTGAAATTTTCGGAGTAAATTCCGTTCCCAAATGCCTCGGATAAGTTCGTTAACTAGCCAATTCGTACAGGGTGTTCCATAAAATATGGCCATTCAAAATTTTTGTTCCTCAATATCACAGAAAAAATGAAACCAATGGAAATGAGATTTGCGGCCACATGCTCATTTTAAGCCTCATGCAAATTTTTTCGTCAATAGTGTTAACAGAACTCTGGAAATTTCAATTGGAATATTAAAAAAAAGAATTTTTATATATCTATAACACGAGATCCGATTCAAGTGAAATTTATTATGTGAATGAAGACTGATCTACTGAAATTTCATGCAAAATTTGTGACCAAGGTGTTAACCTAACTATGGGAAATTCAATTGGAATATTGAACAGGAAATTTGATTCAAGTTGGATTTATTTTGTGAATTAGAATGAAATACTGAATGATCATGCAAAAAATTTCAAGGGGTTAGCATCATCAGAACCATACAATTTAATTTTTATATTATTGATTTCTACATATTTCATTTTCCGAATAATTTCCAGAATATAATTCCGATTGTGTTGAGATTATGCATTTATATATCTGGTATCAATCTCAAACCCCATATGAAATTCCAAGTTGAAAGTCTCATTGCAGCACCAATGAACGAGCGATCTAGGCTTTTCTTAAATTTTGTTCCACAAACTTGTAACACAACAATTTATTTCAAAACCAATTTGCTCCTGACAAATTAGTGGAAAGATTTTCGTGGGAGCATTTCATCTTGATCATAAATGAACTTTTCTAATAGAAAATCAGCAGCCATATCTAATTTTTGCAGAGGTGTTACTTTTCTGTCTCTGTGATGTTTTTTTCTCAAGTTTATAGCACAAATAGGAACGCAAATAATGACCAAAGTTGGAATTGCCCGAATGTCAATTTTGGCTCACAACTCTAAAACAAAATACTATAGAGCAGCAGAATGGTTTTCTGGGTAAAATATCACCGCAATGTGCCATTATTTTTTTTCTTCGTCATAGGGTTTTGAAATGGTCTTTCAAATGCAATAAATTTTCATTACCCTTGTCATATGCCGCCTCGAGATATTTGACGCGCACATGCCGAAAGGACCATTCACGCGTCAAACGATCCGCCTCTTCTCTGCTCTCCTTCTCGCGCCGCCTAGATGAGTGGATGTCCATTTGATTCAATGCAAACTTCTCTGCGAAAATAGACGCGTCCCTTCCGAGCGCTTCGCTTCTTCCAAGTGTCCGTCTATCAATCCCACTACTAACGATTCGGATCTTTCCTTCGCGTCTCCCAGATGAGCGGGTCTCAGTTTAATTTAATGCTAACTTCTTCGGCGGTAAATCACGCTTCTTCTCATGACGCGCCTTTTCGCCCAAGTTAGTGTCAACCTTTAGTGTAAAAGTTGACCCTAACCATCGATGTTATGTGAAAGTGTTTATGCAAGTCCTCGTTGAATATGGTATATTTCGAATTTGCGGCTTATGGTACGCAAATAGTGGAAGCTACTCTCATACAATATTGTTTTTTAAGTAGTCATAGGTACATCGAGAGCAAAATGGAAACTGTTCATTTCAGACTACCATATTGTTAACGCATTGTAAAGAGTATCTTTCATGCAGGTAGTCATAAGTTACTATTTGATGTGCGAGCATGAACCGATCACATACGTCCACTTGAATATTTTTGCTCACGAATTTTTTCTTGTCACTCTATGACAGGATGCTTAGAGACCATGGACCTATAATACTAACTGGACGTCGAACTTCCTAACTGTCACGTAGAAAAAAGTGAGGCAAGGGCCGCTATTTGCAGTTTGGGATGAAACTCGAATATTTTGATGTTCAATGCCATCTATGCTCGAATTTTTTTCGTTGAAAAATTGACACTTCTCAAGTAAAACCCAAACTGCAAATGTCTCAAAATTTTTGACAGGTTCGTCATCTAGCTAGTATTAAATCTATGTTAGAGACCAGTTCGAAAAGTTACTGACATTGAGCACGTAACGGAAATGACTTGAATTTCATGAATAAATACGGTCATCGATTCGTAATAATCTTGAGTTATTGGAAATCCATTTTCAGATGTTTATGATCAAAATGCGTTCCAGGTTATATCAATTGACTAATTCTTAAACCTTTTTTCTTAAATAGCAAAAAATCTATGAAGAAGTTGAAGAGGTATTAGGCGATAGAATAGATGTCACAGAAGAAGATGTATCGAAATTGCACTTCGTCGAGATGTTCATAAAGGAAACACTAAGGATCTTTCCTATAGTGCCTTTGAATATTCGGATGGCTGATGATGATGTTATATTAGGTGAGACAAACAGTAACTATTATGAAAAAATCAATATTGTCCTTTCGTAATGCTCTATTATCATCATGACATTAGAATGGTAGAACTATATCCTATTAAAATTTGAAAATTTCAACATCAAAATGGTTTCTTTTCTGTACGAAAATAAGTAAATAATATTTCATTCAGTATATTCAAAATATACAGGGAGTCCCTTTGACAAATTATAGACTGATTTGATATATTTCTCATTAAACAAAACAAATAGGGACCACTTAATGATATCCCATCAAAATGGCTCAATAATGTCCAGAGAGTATACAATATTTTTAGGAATATATATAGATGAAGGTCTGCGCTGGAGTCAACATATTGATATTGTGTGTAAAAAGTTGAATAGGTCTTACTTTGCAATATCTAAAATATCCTTGTAACCCTCATATGTCTTATAATATTTCAGTATGGGGTAGTTCATCTGAAATAAATAGTCTTTATCTGTCAGAAAAGAATAATTAGACTAATATTCAACATACAACCACAATCTTCTTGTAAACCTTTTTTCATATCGAACGGGATTATGACACTAGCTTGTGTGTATGTATATAGGTGTTTACTTTATGTAAAGGAGAATGAGAGTGATATGGTAAGATTGTCTAGCAACCATCACCACTCCACAAGAAATAACCATATTCTAATGATACCAAATCATAGAACATCTAGATTTGAACGCTCACCATCCTATCAAAGTAATAAGGTTGTTCAATAGTTTGCCAACTTCTTTGAAGGCACTAAATTTAAGAGTATAAAAATTAACTGCTTAGCAGAAGTTTTTATACTGTATCAGAATATTTAAATGATAGTACTTCGAATTCATGTGGAGGAGTGAATTCCGATATTGATTAGTTTCCTTTGTGAGTGATTTTGTATACTGAGGTGTCCTATACTTTGTAAAGTCTAAAAGGATCAATAAAATTTATTATCGACTTACTACAGGTGTCTTCCATGTAGGGGCTTTTCTTTCCATCTTTGAATTTTATCACTATTCGTCTGTGTGGTGTTTTCATGAGTGTGTTCGCTTAATAATAGAGGTGTTGAACCATCTGTTTCGATCAGTATCTTATGTAAATCCGATGTGTTTGACTTGTCTACAAAGTAATTTCTCAAGTTGCGTATCTGTTCAGCCGCTATTTTCTTTATGTCCACGAAGCCTTGCCCGCCTTGAGTTCTTGGAATTGTTGTTCTTTCAACACAGCATTTAGGATGATGTTTGTTGGCCTTCGTACACAGTGTTCTCATTTTCCGTTGGAGATGATCGAGATCTGTATTACTCCACTTTACGATTCCGAAAGAGTGGGTGAGAACTGAGCAAGCGTAGGTGTTAACAGCTTTTGTGGGATTTCTGCTGTTCAGTTTTGTTTTCAGGACGCTCCTCATTCTTCTGGTGAACTCCGCTGTTAGTTCGTCCTTCATCACTCGTTGGTCTATTTTTTGACATTGTTTCATACCTAGGTATTTGTATAGATCACCTGCCTGCATTGCTTTAATTTCCTCTCCGTTGGACAAGGTGAGAGGTGTCTGTTTGATTTTTCCTCCTGCTATATTTAGGGAACGACATTTGTCCAGTCCAAAGTTCATGCTGACGTCTTTGGACAAGTCGTAGTAGGCACTCTAGTTGGTCTCTGTTTGCTGCAAACAGTTTCAAGTCATCGACGTATAAAAGGTGGTTTATCAACATGTTGCGTGTGTTGCCTTTGAGGTTGAATCCCTTTCTGGAGGATTTTAAAATACTTGATAACGGGTTCACTGCCATTCAGAACCACAATGAACTCAAAGAGTCTCCCTGAAAAATTCCTTTCTTGATGGACACTGTGCCAGTTCTTATGCCTGTTCCGCTGATTTCGATGTTAGTGCGCCATGTTGACATGACTGTTTTGAGTAAGCTCACTATTCTCGGATCTACTTTATAGATTTCTAGAACTTTTATGAGCCATTCATGCGGCATGGAGTCGAAAGTTCTCTTGTAGTGAAGATAAGCCGTGAACAAATTCCTCCTCTTCTTATGGGCTTGGTTGCAGATTATAGAGTCGATTATCAGTTGTTCTTTGGATCCCATTGCACCCCTGGAGCATCCTTTCTGTTCCGATGCAATTATATTATTTTGTTCGCAATGGGAGTATAGTCGACGTGTAATGCAAGATGTTACGAGCTTGTACATAGTTGGCAGGCAAGTCACTGGCTTGTACGTTGCCGGATCGTCTGTACTTTGATGATTTTTTGGCAGAAGATATAATTATTATCGACTTGAGCCTATTAGCGTAGAAAGGGTGTGATTTCTCACACCCCCTAGCGATCGGCTATCACACTCCCTACTAAGGGAAACATTCACTCATCCCGGATAGCAAGTATCAGGGGGATTGAGCTCTGAGGTCTTTGGTGTTCTTCTTCTCCTGGGCCCTGGGTTGTTCGTCCTTCGTCGCTTGGTCCTGGATTTCTCGGTAGATGTCCTAATAGTCGGCCTTTGCATGTTTCCCTCCATGGTTGTTCCTGGTGTCCATCGTGACCTACAAACTTCCTTACCGTTCTAGCAGTACCAAGGAGTACTGCTTTCTGCATCACTTTGTGAAGATTTTCATCCAAATCTAGCTCCTTGAGGTTGGTCTTGAGGCTCTTAGGAATAATTTATTTATTATTATTATCGACTCGAGCCTATTAGCGTAGAAAAGGTGTGATTTTTCACACCCCCTAGCGATCGGCTATCACACTCCCTACTAAGGGGAACATTCACTCATCCCGGATAGCAAGTATCAGGGGGATTGAGCTCTGAGGTCTTCGGTGTTCTTCTTCTCCTGGGTCCTGGGTTGTTCGTCCTTCGTTGCTTGGTCCTGGATCTCTCGGTTGACGTCGTGGTTGTTGGTTTTGCAATGTTTCCCTTCATGGTTGTTCCTGGTGTCCATCGTGACCTACAAACTTCCTTACGTTTAGTAGTACCAAGAAGTACTGCTTTTTGCATTACTTCAAAAAGGTTTTCATCCAAATCTAGCTCCTTGAGGTTGGACTTGAGGCTCTTAGGAATAATTCCTGTGGTTGATATGAGAATCGGAATGGTTCTGGTACTGGGCATTCCCCACTGCCTTTCGATCTGAAGTTCAAGCTCTCGATATTTCGATATTTTTTCAGCATATTTTTGACGTAGATTGTTGTTATTTGGGATGACTACGTCTATGAGTATTGCTTTCTTCTCTATTTTCTTCACTAGAATTATGTCTGGCCTGTTATTAGCAACTGTTAAATTGGTAAGTACTGTGCGATCCCAGTACAGCCTGTAATGGTGGTTTCCAGTATAACTTCAGGCTGATACTTATAATATGGAATTGGTTCGGATTGCAGCATCTTCAGTTGGATGGCGAGTTCCTGATGGAGTATCTTACAAACTGCATCATGTCGACTCTTATATTCATTTCCAGCAAACATTTGGCAGCCTCCTGTAATATGTTGGATTGTTTCTGATGTTTGGCATCCGTAGCGGCATTTATCGTCTCTGAGGCTTCTATCCTTCATGATATATTTCTGATAGTTTTTGGTTTGCACTACTTGGTCTTGAATGGCAAGGAGAAAACCTTCTGTTTCAGGAAAGAATCTTCCAGAAGTCAGCCAGTAGTTCGACGCAGGAATGTCGACATGTTCCTGGATGACCTCGTTCAGGTGTCTTCCATGTAGGGGTTTTTCTTTTCATCTTTGAATTTTATCACTATCGGTCTGTGTGGTGTTTTCATGAGGGTGTTCGCTTAATAATAGAGGTGTTGAACCATCTGCTTCGATCAGTATCTTATGTAAGTCCGAAGTGTTTGACTTGTCTACAAAGTAATTTCTTAAGTTGCTTATCTGTTCAGCCGCCATTTTCTTTATGTCCACGAAGCCTTGCCCGCCTTGAGTTCTTGGAATCGTTGTTCTTTCAACACAGCATTTAGGATGATGTTTGTTGGCCTTCGTACACAGTGTTCTCATTTTCCGTTGGAGATAATCGAGATCTGTATTACTCCACTTTACGATTCCGAAAGAGTAGGTGAAAACTGAGCAAGCTTTGGTGTTAACAGCTTTTGTGAGATTTCTGCTGTTCAGTTTCGTTTTCAGAACGCTCCTCACTCTTCTGGTGAACTCCGCTGTTAGTTCGTCTTTCATCACTCGTTGGTCTATCCTTTGACATTGTTTCATACCTAGGTATTTGTATAGATCACCTGCCAGCATTTTTTAATTCCTTCTCCGTTAGACAAGGTGAGAGGTGTCTGTTGGATTTTTCCTCCTGCTATATTTAGGGAACGACATTTGTCCAGTCCGAAGTTCATGCTGACGTCTTTGGAAAACTTCTCCACAAGTCGTAGTAGGCACTCTAGTTGGTCTCTGTTTGCTGCAAACAGTTTCAAGTCATCGACGTATAAAAGGTGGTTTATCAACATGTTGCGTGTGTTGCCTTTGAGGCTGAATCCCTTTCTGGAGGATTTTAAAATACTTGATAACGGGTTCATTGCCATGCAGAACCACAATGAACTCAAAGAGTCTCCCTGAAAAATTCCTCTCTTGATGGACACTGTGCCAGTTCTTATGCCTGTTCCGCTGATTTCGATGTTAGTGCGCCAAGTTGACATAACTGTTTTGAGAAAGCTCACTATTCTCGGATCTACTTTATAGATTTCTAGAACTTTTATGAGCCATTCATGCGGCATGGAGTCGAAAGCTTTCTTGTTGTCAAGATAAGCCGTGAACAAATTCCTCCTCTTCTTATGGGATTGGTTGCAGATTATAGAGTCGATAATCAGTTGTTTTTTGGATCCCATTGCACCCCTGGAGCATCCTTTCTGTTCCGATGCAATTATATTATTTCGTTCGCAATGGGAGTATAGTCGACGTGTAATGCAAGATGTTATGAGCTTGTACATAGTTGGCAGGCAAGTCACTGGCCTGTACGTTGCTGGATCGTCTGTACTTTGGTGATTTTTTGGCAGAAGATAAGTTACACCCTCTGTCAGGAAAGAGGGCATACTTTCTGGAACTCGTAGAATTTCATTCACTGCGTTAGTTAAATTACTATGTAAACAGTTAAATTTTTTCAGCCAGAAACTGTGGAGCCCGTCTGGACCAGGTGATTTCCAGTTGTGCATTTCTTTGAAAATTTCCGAAAGCTCTTGTGGTGATATGACTGTAAGGGGCATTTGTTCGGTGTTGGTTTGAGTTTTCTCTTCGTCTTTTATCCACTCTGCATTTGTGTTGTAAGAAGTAGGCGTTGACAGTTGTTCGGTCCACAATTTCTCCATGTCATCCTTATTCGGATAAGTGATTGAGGAGTTCTGTTGTTTTCCATCCAGATGTCTGTAGAAACTTTTCTCAGAGTTTTCAAAGGAGATGTTATCTTGCTTCCTTCTGTTGCTCTCTTTATATCTTCGTAATCTCTCGGAGTAGACACTGAGTTTTTGTTTCAGTGTGTCGATGCACTGCTTAACTGTTGTATTTTCTTCCTCATAGCTGGAGTGCTTGCGATTCCGATAGATAATCGATTCTACCAACGATTTCAGCTTGATTGTTCTTATTCCATTTTCATATTGTGTCAGCCTTCCTATATCCTGCCGACAGCGTTGAACTTTTTCCTCCAGCCTTCTTTGCCAGTGAGGTAGGCGAGGTTGTGGACAGGGTTGAATTGTGTGCTGTCTTAGTTTGGTCTTCATCCCTAGCACTTCCACTACAGTTGTTGCGGCATAATAAAGGATAAGATGGATTGTTTCTAGTTGTGTTGCCATTGAGATGAACTTTGGTATGACATCAGTGTTCATTATCTTGAGAATGACCGCTGGTTTTTTGGATGATCTGATCCTGGGTAGTGTTGGTCTGGAGAGTGGATCGGTGCCGTTGTATTCGATGAATAGTCTGCACATTGCTGATTGCAGACGTTACACCAGTGCTTGTCGTTCATTGTCCGAAGAATTAATCTGAGATGGTATGTGTTCAGTCTGTGTCTCTTCATTCGTGCGGACATTTTCTTGGAGCGGTAATTGTAGTTCTGTTGTAATTCCTTCTCTTGTTGTTTCGCTGTTGTGATCTCTGTTTTCATAAGTTGTGTGTTCTTCTCTAGTTCGGTTTTCTTCGATGTTCAATTCATTCACAACTTCATTTTCAATTTCCTGTAGCATATCTTCTGAGATAAGTTTGTTTCTAAGAATTACGCGATACTGATCAGCTATCCTCTGTTCAGTTACTTGTAGGTCTGGAAAACATCGCTTGAATTCATTGAATAACCGTTGTCTGTATCCAGTTTGTTCTTGACCCATGTTTGTTATTGAAAGTAGATGCGCATGATCGTTTCGTTCATACAACTTGTCCATTTCATGCGTCTTCTGGGTAACCCTGCTTGAGTGAACGCTGGTTGAAGATCCTGCGTAGCAATCACTGTAGGGGGTGACACTGCTGTTGTTTGTCTCCTTGGATCTTCCTGTTGAGCTGTAGTGTTTTGTATGACAGGGGCCCGCCTCCTCAGCACCCTGCCACTGACGTCCCGCATGCTGTCATGTCCAGCGCCAGCTCCAGACATGCCCTGACGATCCTCAGGCAGCGACTCAATATTCCTATTCCTCAATTGCACCATCATTATGGGTTGCATTTTATACCTACTGCCAGGTTTAGCTCGGGTACCTCGGGTTTGCTAAGCCCGTACTCTAGAACTTACCATTCAAGAGCCCCTGAGGGGTTATTATTATTATAACTATAGGTTGGCGACGGCAGTGTCTTTCTATAGTTACAGATGTTCACAGATTCCAAATTTCACTGTTTATGAGACCCCATGTTTTTGTATTTTCTGAAATTTTTTGGGTGTGATTAGTTATTTTAGTACCATTTTTACTAATGGAGGGGAATTTTGGTATAGTTTTTTCAATTCAACATCAGATACTTTAGCTAACGGAAACAAAAAATAAAATTCATGAAACTAGTAAAAAAATGTTACTAGTGACAAAGAAAAAATTCAAGACAAAATTTTATTTTCTCTTAGTTCGATCGGCTACATTGTGAAACAAAATGTGAGACGTCACTGGTAGCGATCATCTTAAAAACTTGGTTGGGTATTGCACATTACAAAAAGGTATCATTCTGTATGTTTTCATTCTCATGACTACTTGATTATCAAACAGTCTGAAAATTTCAGAAAATGTTTTTGTTGTAATTCTTTTTCTGAGCCCATTTTTCAATATAAAGCTATGGATTAAACCTAGCTATTCTGATTAATTTAATATGGTTATTTTAGATACCTAGCGAAAGTATGAATCTTTCAAATAATTTCAAAAGCTCAATATTTCTGCAATGAAGGCATGTGAAATACTATAATAGCATTAAAAGTTTTTCTATAAGAAAGTGTAGGGCGTGCATAAGAGCGCAAGGACGTCAATTTTAACATTTTTCCATTTATTTGTAATGAATATTTTACTTGCCTCTATTGTAGCAATATTTAGCTATTGAAGTTCTCTGAAAGATTCATACTCTTGCTATGTAGAATAACCATGAAATTAAGCAAATCAGAATGACTAGGTATATTCATACCTTAACATTCACACATGATTTCAGAAAAACGATTGCAACCAAAACAGTTTCTTGAGATTTTTAGATTATTTGGTTATCAAGTAGTCAGGAGAAGAAAAAAATAATTCTGATACCTTTTTGGATTCTGCAATAACTGAGCAAGTTAATTATGATTATTTTTTCCGCACTGTAGCTGATCAAACTTGAAGAAAGTTTGATTTTGATTTAATTGTTTATTGGTATTTCACCAGTTATTGATTTATCACAACAATTTGATAATTTTAAATATTTGTTTCCGAAAGCTGAACTATTTGATGTGGAATTTAAGAAAGTTGTACATATCTATAAAAACTAATCATACTCGAAAATTTCCTATAAATATAATAATAATATAATTATAAGAAATATCTCCGTAATCGTGAAGTACTCCAGGTCAAAGTTTGTCGTGGTAGAACACGAGAGTGCCTATCTATATCTATCGGTTTATACATTAGTTAAGGGCCACCCTGTATAACTAACTCATTTTCAGATACTTCGTACCCAAAAAAATCAGTAATTTTTTCAAGATTATAATATGGTATGAAATAAATATTTTTTTCTGTGACGGAAAAAAATGTGACATTTTATATCTCTTGACAGGTCACAAAATATGACTTTTCACGAAATTACATTTTTCCCTGTCAAAAAAGTGAGTGTCTATGTATCCGGGAAAAAAGTACTTACGTTTAACCTCGGGCTGAAATCTAATACTTACTTTTTTCCCTTGGATAATAAATAACTATTATTACAGTAAAATTTCATTATACTCTATTTTAGATATGTATTCTTCCATAAGTGCGTTCGGTATATATAAATTGAGAAAAATATAAAAAGTCACACTATATTGTTACTTATATTTCTTTGGCGATCGATTTCGGTATTGAACCATCATCAGGCCAGCGTCTGAAATACATGAAATGAGGTGCATTCAAATTTATTTCGCATATTTGAATGCACCTCATTTCATGTATTTCAGACGCTGGCCTGATGATGGTTTAATACCGAAATCGATCGCCAAAGAAATATAAGTAACAATATAGTGTGAAATACATGAAATGAGGTGCATTCAAATTAATTTCGCATATTTGAATGCACCTCATTTCATGTATTTCAGACGCTGGCCTGATGATGGTTTAATACCAAAATCGATCGCCAAAGAAATATAAGTAACAATATAGTGTGACTTTCTATATTTTTCCCAATTCATTCATTATACTCTAATTTTGTTTTGAAAATCTTACGATTTTCCTGAATATACCCATACAACTTGTTCAAGTTGATTCTCTATTGACTTGCATGTCAAATACGGATTGTATATTGTAAAAAACGTAAAAATACCTCTCTTATCAACACAAAACCTAGGTGCAATTATTTCAAGACTGTTATTGTTCCCACAGAATTAACATATGCGATTTTTTTTCAGACGAGAATTACGTTTTACCTAAAGGTACCATAATATTGATGAGTGCATTGCATATGCAAAGAAGCCCAAAGTACTGGAAAGATCCTCTTAAATTTGATCCGTACAGATTTCTACCAGAAAGGTCGATTGAAAAACATCCTAATTCATATATTCCATTCTCGAGAGGACCAAGAAATTGTTTAGGTAATGTTTTCCATCAAATAACTACAAAACATTCGAAAATATACAGTGCTCGTCGAAATTATGGAACTAATTGATTTCCTCAGAAGAAAAATATTTACCAACAAAATCCTGAAACAAGTCATTTTTTGTTCCACTTTTACCAAATTTCTATTCATTTTTGAACGACTTTTGTTGAACCCTGTGCCATCCACATCAACTGTTTTGAATAGATAAATTGGGTCGTGTGGTAATTTTTTGGTGAGAGGTCTGTATATTTTATAAACTACTTTGAATTCGGCTATTCGGAATATTTAGCACTGTCTCTCTATAATCAAACTTGCCTCATTTTCCATAGGTTATGCAATTCAAATTATTCTTCTTTGTAGGTGCCAGATACGCTATGATGAATCTCAAAATTGTCTTTTCGAAAATAGTAAGGAAGTTCACAGTGAAAACTGATTATAGATGTCTGGAAGACGTAGTTGTAACAGTTAAACTCTTATCGGCTCCTACCGATGGATTCAAAATAACTTTATATCAAAGAAAATAGAAAACTATTGTATTTCAGCGTAAGAATAGCAACTGACCTGGACTTTCTAGTGCAATGTCATAGAAGGAAATTTGATTACATCAGAAACTCCAACATGGAATCGATAAATAATTAGTAATGATAATCATTTATATATTTAACTGAAACTTTGATATGTGTTGAAATCACATCTGTAATTATTATGTAAGCATTCTGAATTCATCAATAAAAAGTATCTTGATTCATTCAGAAATGTAAAATTGTAATCACTGCGCACTTTTCATAATATGCATATCAGAAAACAAATCAGCAGAGTTGTGGTCTGGGTATAATCATTATAATATAAGAATTTAAACAAACGAAATGAATTTCTAGAGATTTTTTTTTAATTTTCACTCACAGTCTCTGAAACAGAAACAATTAAAAAATTTTTGATTGAAATGCACTAATTTGTCAAGGGCAAATGGGTTTTGAAAAAATCGTGTTCGCAATATTCCTTGTATATGTGAGAAATTTTATACAGGAGAGACATCAAGACCTTTAAAAATAACAAAACGTGAACATAAATAAAGAGTTATTACAAGATCACAAATCGCTGATCATGTATATTCAAATAGCGGAGATAATTATAGAAGGAAAATCAAGGAATTTACATGTTTATTGTTAGATGAAGTAGATATTTTGGCTAATTGTTGTGTTGGAATAGATCGTATTTGGATTGATTTATTGAAAAAAGGAAATTACATTAGGAAATTTCAAAATTAAATGATTCAACATTTTTATGTTAATGTCAATTAGACTACAAATGACAAAAGACACAATTAAAAAGATTTTCCAAGTTTGTCTGAAGAATGAGTCTGATATAGACACCGAAATGTTACTTTTTCCTTTTCATTTATTTCGTTTTTTAGTTTTACTGTTAGGCAACAATTTTTTCAAATCCAATTTGCTCCTGACAAATTTGTGCGAAGATTTACGCAGGAGCATTTCATCTTGATTAAAAATGTTTTAATTGTTTCTGTTTCAGAGACTGCTAGTGAAAACCTAAAAAAAGTTTTCTAGAAATGTAGAATCCTCACAGATTATATTTCAATCGATATCTGAAACGCAATTAATTATGAAATATAAAATGAAAGTAAAATGTTTTTAGCTGAAGGTTCTGCTTCATTTAAATTGAATTAGTGTATTGGGTCTATTCACCAGATGCTCGATAAGTGTAAATCAAAACCCTCTTGAGGTTCAGGAGGAAAATGTAAGAGATATTTTCCGTTTTAAGCTTTTTATCCATTAAACATTCCCATGTCAATATTAACTCATTATCAACAACCATAAGAATAACTGAATATATGTGAAAATTACACTACATAGCGTAGCATCTACTAGGTAAGTAATAGGTATGTATGTACCGGTTGTCCTGAATTCGTTGTCTAGTGAGGGGATCGCAGAAACCCGATGATCTAGAAAAAAATGAGTGGCACAAGTTTCGGGCTCGACTTTTGAGAGAATTCATTATGGTTGAAAACCGCAACCTTCTAAGTCAAACAGTTTTGGAGAAAATTGGAGAATGGCGTCAAATGAAAAGTTCTCATAACTTCTTCATTACTGAAGTTATAAACATGAAACTAAAACATTAAAAAGGCACTTTTTTCAGTACAATTAATCAAAGTTATCAATTTTCCCATATTACATTTTGTTCTAGCTCATTGGGTTTCTGAGTTTCCCTCACTGGACAAAGAATTTAGGACACCCGGTACAATGGGGCATGCAAAATGTGAACGATTTTTGTTCCAATAGTGAATTGGGCTTCATTAATATTTATTTCCATGTATATCTATGGTTTTATCACGCAGTCGTTGATAACAAACGTCAACTATAACAAAAAAGTAGTGAAATTTATATGGACCAGCATAATCAGCATGTATTCGTTGCCACGGTTGTTCTGGTTCTTGCCAAGTATGTACCGTTGTTTTTTCTGGTTTTTCTTCACTTCTGCACAAATACGACATGCATTTACAAGGCTTTCAATTTCAGTGTCTATTCCTGTCCAATAGCAGAGTGATCTGGCTTTACCTACTTTTCATTTTAACCATACCTATATGTGTTGTATGTAATTCCTTTAAAATATCTGAGTTTAGTTTTTCTAGAATATAAACTCGAGTTCCTCTCATGAGGATACCTGCATGAACTGTGAATTCTGTATTTCACCAGTGAGAAGTTTTCTCTTAAAATTACTTAGTTCTGCATCCGGTTCGGTTTCTTGAACAATTTTTTCTAAGTTATTGTTGATGTTTCTGTGATTACTGAAAGTGTTAACTGGTTCACATAATAAGAATCTTCTAAAACGTTAATGAGCTCTGTTTCCAGTGAAACAGGTTTCCTTGAAAAATAATCAACATAAGCATATCCTTTTAAGCTCTATGCTGTATTTGATAATCAAATCCCTAATAAATTCAGCGCATCTTATGAGTCGGTGTGCAGACATGACGGACAAAGCCTTATTTGGATGGAAAATCTTTTCTAGAGGTTTGTTGTCTATTATCAAGGTGAATTTTCCCCCATATAGGTAATGATAAAATCTTCTGAATGACTTATAAACTGCTGTGGTTTCTCTATTTAATTAACTATAAGACGATTCACTTTTCGTCAGTGACCTGGAGGTACAGTGAATAGGTAGGAATGAGCTAGCTTCATCTATGTTTTTTGTAGGATAATTTTCAATAAAGCGTCCACTTTATCAGGTCATTTTTCGAGTCCCTACGCGCTTATTTTATGACCTGAAGATTTAATTGAAGTAACAAAAAATTTACCCTTGTGTTTATCAACATGCAAGTTATGTGATCGTAAACAGTCAAGACATTTTGTGAGTCTTTCATAACATTCTTGTAATGTATTACCTGATATTAGTATATCGTCAGAGTAGGCCACAGTTTCGTCCAAATCCTTGTGAATTTGTTTATTGAAGAGATTAGGTGCAGTCCATGTACCCATAAATGGTCTTTTCACAAGATATGTACCCCAAGTTATAGAAATAGTGGCAATTTTCTGATTCTCCCTGTACAATTTATGTATTCATTCGCGGCTTAATATTTGTGATGATGTCCTATGTATTAATCTAATTGTAGTTAATTGGGAACCCCACGACTCCTATTGTTTTGAATATCCCCTTGTGTATGTCTGGCACTGAATATTTGTTGGCTTCATTCTTGCTTTAAAACTATCAAATTCAGATTGTGAAATAATCGACATTTGACCTCCTGTATCTAATTCAAAAGTTTTATTTTTATTACCAATTTTCACTGTGACAACAAAATGTTTGTTTATATTAGATGATATCTGATTAATTTCATAAATGGTAACATCCTCATCTTCTTCAAAAAAATTGACTGTTTCTTGATCTGGACGATATACTAACTTCCGGAATGTGGCCTCTCTTTCCACACCCATAGCATTTTAATTTGTCCTTGGAACGACATTCAGAAGCGAGGTGATTTTTCTTACCACAGCATAGACACAAATTCTGGATTCCTACCTACCTAGATCTTCCAGAGTTTTATTTTTGCTCTGTTTGAATCAGTTCGATCTTTCATCCGCTCTTCCTTGGTTTTTGGTTTTTTTCTCATTCACCTTGAAAACCTGCTGCATCTCAGATACAGTTGTATTGTAAATTTAATTTTGTGTTTTTTGCTGCTTCTATAGCAAGAGCCAATTCCACCCCTCTCTCAAAATTTATATCATCACCTTGTTGCAAGATTTGTTCACGGATTTTGACATCTTATAAACCTCGAATAAACTGTGCTTGCAAAATCTTTTTCTAACATTGATCATGCAGTGCATTGATGAGTAAACTGGCTTTACACAATTTTATTTCTGTCGTATTGCCATGTCAGTTTTAAGGCTGGAAGAAATTTTCCAATTGTTCTTTGTAGAACTTGAATGACTCCTTTTCCACGTCAAAGGATTCAAAATGAATTGTTGTATTAGAGACTGAGGTTTCAGGAAGTAAAACATTGCTTGAATTAACTGAAGATATCAGAAGTTGTTCCAAAGGTTGGCTTGAGTTTTTAGGGCTAGTAATATTGCCTATGTTGGCGTCTCCAGATTTCCAATTATAGTTCACTCATTTTTATATCGTCGCCACTTTTGTTGTGTATTTTGTAAAATGATAAAATAGATTTTTTATAAGTTTTTCAATGGATTGACTTTCAATGTGCTATATGTTCGCATACCAAAATTAATAATGATTAATATGATACATATTGAAGTATGTTGATGAAATAATGATAGCATATTATGATAATGACACGACTGTTCATGAGATGTGAACACTAATATATATGTTCATCGGATTATGTCACTTATTTGAGTAAAGTCGTTCACTTTTCGCGATTCCAGGAAGCTTTGATGGAGTTGTGAATATAAATCACCTTAAGCAATGTTTCCATCATTAATTGCTCCATTTCTTGATTCGTTTTGCGAAATACAATGTTACAGTTTCAGTTCATCACATAAGGTTTGCTTGAGCACTTTTTCAGCGCTCGATATACTTAAACGGGTGCTACAATCGTTTTGCCCAAATGTCTATAATTTTCGAATATTGAGCCGAAAATAATCTCAAACAATAGAGTGACTCCCTGATGACGAATCCGTGGTCAAATAATTGTATGTATGTATGTGTCCGGCTGTGAACACTATAACTTTCGAAGAAATTGTCCTAGAGACTTGAGATTTTTAGGGTGAGTTTGATTCCCAAATACCGAGGTTAAGATTGTAAACCAGCCAAATCGTACAGGGTCTTCCATAAAATATGGCCATTAAAAATTTTTGTTCCTCAATATCTCATGATAAGAAAACTAGATAAAATTTTTTTTTCCGCCGACCTCAAAATGAGAGGTGATTTCAATGTGTACGAAATTGAGCATTAATGACTCATTTTAAAGCTCAATTCCTGCTATCTTAATGTGCAATTCTCATGATAACCGTTCACAAAGCATTCAGCAGCACTACGAGAAATGTCCGAAAACAACTGCAACATAGATACATAGAAATATTATTATGTCAAATGTAAGTCTTGCGCAAAATGAGAATGTATTTCAATCAAGAATTCATGCACAATTCATATTAGGATCGTCGGAAAAACTTTGTAATCAACTCGGTTATTAATCGAGCGACTAATGGTTTCGAACTATTAAGGCGTGAGCGGAGCGAACGCTTTAAAATACCTTGACCCGTAGTCGTTGTCTTTGATAACCTAGTTGATTGAATAACTTTTAATTATTGATTTCTGACACGTTTCATTTTTTGAATAATTACGATCGTGCTGAAATGTTGCATTCAATCACAAGTTCTCTAGAAAATTTCGAGGTAATAGCATTCAATTGCTGCACAAATGAAGGAGCGCTCAATAGCACCTGCTCGGGGTTTTTCTGAAATTTTTCTTCATTTGACTTAATTCTGTACGTTAGCACATCTATTGAAACTGATCATTCTCGAATACATTTACCGTTATTATATTGTTTGAACAATGATATTTTGATTTAGTTCAATTAATAAATCTGTAATTTGAAATTTCATTCTTCAAGCGTTAGGTCCTTTGAACTGATTGAATTGCATTATTGATTCATCAATTTTCCGAAGTTAATTGACATCGTGAGAAACCCCCGTTTCTGCAACTTTTTCGTGATATTGATAACATTGCGTATCAATCTGACGAGAAAAAAATTTCAATAAACATAGTGAAATATACCAAACTTCCAAAGCCAACCGAGAGCTCAAATATGCGAGAACGGACTCACACCAACCGTTCTTAGTGTCCGCGAGACTAGGAAGTTGGTGAAATTTGAAAGACGGTCGGTAGTTTCACATAAGATTTTTACTATCTACATATAATCTAGAATATTCTAGTTGTTTGAATATATCGTTATTGTTCAAGCAGTCGTCAACCGAGTCGTCAACTAATTTTATTGCAACTCTAGACTCAAAATGTACCGCAGATTTTACGACGCTGGTTATATTTAGTAAAATTTTGATACTTTCCGTGTCAGCCATCGATCTGATTTTTTCAGTACCTTCTTAGGTAATTGTCTACTAAACATCGATATGCAGCCTTGTTTTAAATTCAGCCGTGTTAACTGAGCGTCGTAAAATTTACGACTCATTAGTATCAATGTATAATTTTTTGTGAAAGCATAGAGGAAAAGTAGGGTTATGTTGTATTTATATTCAACTGGTTTCGTACCAGCACTTTTTTAAAAGTGAATGAGAAATTGATTATCATGCTCCAATATGAGTTGTAGTAGGAAAACTAGGAGGTGGTCGTTGTGTATTTTTTACGGAATGGTTAATGCTGCCAGTATAAATTCATATGTCCAATACAGCACAAGAAATCGTTAGCTTACCAATTTATAAAAACCTTGAGCCATGAGCTTGCCTGGCCATGGATGGAGCAAAGACTAGGTATCAAAAATTTGCGCCGTATTCTGCGCCAAACGATATGTGATATTCTCAAAATTAACCCCTCAACCCTAGAATACTGCACCTCTGGAGAAAAAACGCACAATTTGTTTCTACTATCTCAGTAGACTGATGCGTATGACTACTATGTACTGCCCTCAATGCAAACACCAACAACAAAATTTGTGTAACTGATATGCATTTTTTTTAATAAATCATAAAAATCATATTAGTATTCTAGGATTTAAACTAAAAAGTTTCAACGAAGAAGTGCACATGTTACACAAATACACAAATTCATCTATGCTATCCGTATTTTATACAAAATAAAATAGAATGTCCTTGTTTGAAAAATCTATTGTCTTTGCGGAACATTTGGGAAGCGTGTTTAGGGTCAACTTTTTCAGCAGGAGCGTTCGGGTTGCTAGCAAAGGAACGTTCTCATCAGTTGCGCTACGTGCCTAGAATACCGATGCAAAGATGCTGCGGAAAAATGCATTGTTTTACGTTCGAACACATCACCTATTTCAGATAGTATCGTTTCGTTTGAAGTTTCACAACGTGACGAAAGTGAATTTCATTGCAATCATTTCCGCTCGTTCCGCCAACGGCCAAATGAAATTGTTTGTTCGTCCCCAATGAGCACATATTTTCTTGATTTTTAGCGTGTTCAATAATTACCGGCTCCAAAAAGGCTTATGTACAAAGTGATATTTTTTTCAATATAATATACATATTATCCATTTTTTTATTAATTTGAAAACCTTCACCTTTTTATATAATTCATATGTTTATAGTAAACTCAATTTTGCATGTGTAGTTTGGAATCCAAAATATTCAGTGTACATCGCCAGGCTCGAGAGAATTCAGAACAGATTCTTGAAATTCATTTCATACAAGTTCAACTTTCGGTTAACACCTAGAAATCCCGAAAACTATTATCTTCGTTTAACTCAGTTTGGTTTCATTTCCCTTGAAAATAGAAGAAAGATCAGCGATGTACTTTTCGTATATAAGCTCCTTAACAATATCTATATTTCTCCTAACCTTCATTCCTCCATGTTCCGTGTCGTCTCCTCAGAAGTAGTGATATGTTCCATATCCCTTTTCGTAATACTAATAGCGCCATGAATTCACCTCTCTGCAGGATGATGCGATGTTGTAACACTAAGTAATATTGATCTGTTTCATCTTAGTCAAAATTCAATAAAACAAAAACTCAAAAAAATATACTTATGTCAATAGAATGTTCTTCTTTCTTTTTCAATTGGTCGTATTTTTATTGTTTTTTATTTTTGGCTAGCTTTTCGATACCGCATTTTTCAAGATGAAAAATATTGTTTCACTAAAACTCATACTTGTTATGATTGATTTGCTTTATTTTTGATTTTTCTTGTTTTCTTTATCACTATAATATAATATAAATAATATAATTGTTCTATTAGATAAGTTAACTGTAAACTGTTCACTCTGACACACTTGGTATTTCTTAATAGTGGATACTGTATTGAGTGTTTATCACCTGTTTGTATTCCTTATTGACTAAATAAATAAATAAATAAAAAAAAAAACCTTCATTCGAGACAAATGTTGATTCGCCTGTAAATTCTGTACGTTCTAATTTCTTATCACTATTGTGTACGCTTCTTTTGGAATTTTATGTTGTATTATCTTGCATTTATTGAATAAGCATCATTATTTTCATTATTATTATATTATTATATCCTAATAGTTTAATTCATTCTTATTCCATTCGGATATTCACTGACGGCGAAACCAAATTGTTTTTGAACGCGGATTTTGGATCAGTAATTTCAACCGAGCTATTCAAATCCACTTCCTCATTGGCACAAAATTATATGAATCTATGGGTATGAGGTAATAATGAGAATAATAATATTTATTAATATGTGAACAAAGATCGTAGAGGCTTGATCCTGCACGTGACATATAATTATAGAAAGCAATTCAATTAACTGACCTTCGTGCCGAATTATTGAAAAGCGCATGGTTGTGTTTGTGCGTGGTATGTATTAAGATACCATGAAGTCATCGTGAACAGGGTCAGAAAGATAATGCTAAACGTCTAAGGTTATATCGTTCCAAAAAAAGAAAATAACACAAATCAGTAGTTCATATCGGCACTAGGAACCAAAACAAAAACTTTATATCCTTTCGGAAATTTCATTTCCTTCTTCAGGCACATAAGAATAACAAATATAAACATGATAAAATATACGAATACATTATTCACAGGGAAAATAGGGTTCTAAACGCAAATCGATTTCTTCTATTGTTGTTTTATATCACGATGTAATTTGCGTTTAGAACAGATGACCCCGTACTACTGGCCTCAACCGAACTTGCTAATTGCGATTCGAACCATCGCCAAGATAAGGAAAGTTACGGTGGACCAATGTTGTTGCCGTAAAATTAACGCAACGAAAAAACCCCACTCAAGAGAACGGATGAGTAGGAGCACTAAGGTGTAATGAAGCTCAGGAGTAAACTTCTTTCTTTGAAGTTTATAGCTAACGGGATGTAGAACCTGAACAAAACCGGTACTCTGGAGGAACAAGTCAATATGATTGGCAAAGCACCGTTGTAGCCCTAGCAGAGATTTGGGGTATTAATATATGTTATTCGACCGAGAATGTATTCAAATTAGTCAAGGAGATCCGATACCTTGAATCCATCGACAGAACAATAAGAAAATATGTAAGAAAATGGTTTCACTTGAAAAAGACACACTGTTTTTTTTTTCACTTATACTAAGCAAAATGTACTATTAAAATTTGAGTGCAATTCTGCTGACCGAAATTGACAAAACTGAATTTTGAAAACATTACATTCTATACACAGCGAACCTTCCTCAATCCTTAGTTTCAAAGTGTCGCTTTTTCGCTGAGGGTATAGTGTTGCGTCACTTATGTCTAATGAGCTGCACTCGGACTTGGATAAGATTGCTCTCCTGGTTGAAAGATGGTTGATATACCTTAATACCAAGTGCTGTGGTCCGTAGAGCCATCGTGATCTTGGCGTGATCGTCAATTCTGATCTTGACTGGTCAGAGCATTTTATAATGGAAGCTTGCAATAGAGCTTAGAAACCCGCTCTTCTCATTCAGCGATATTTCAGAGGTTGTAGTATACAGACTGCAAACTTGCTGTACACAATGTACGTGAGACCAATTCTGGAATACGTTGGACCAGTTTGGCTTGTAGGTCTAAAACATGACTCGCAGCTTCTTGAGTCTATTCAGAGATGTTGCACAAAAATTCGATTTTCCGATTTCTCTCGGCAAAGCTATGAAGCAAGAATGAAGATGAACTGACCAGCTTCCAGGATCAGCGTGCCAGGGATAATATGATAGTGGCTTACAGGGTGATGCGTGGGTTTTTCGGTGTGGACATCGAGTATTTATTCCGTTTAAATAGGTATTAACCATTTTTACAAATGAATTCTTCCATAGTATGTTCTCTCGAAATCAAGAAGTGTAAAATAAAATAAAATAAAACACACTATTATTGTTTATTAAAATCTTCGGCTATCGATTTCGGAATATTATTCCATCATCAGGCCAGCTGAAAGTATACAAATGTAAAAACATGTATTTATCTAGGCGAGAGTATGCAACTTACTGTCTTGAATTAAAATGAACAGAAACTGTTTAAAAACATTAAAAATTTTAAAAATGGTTCTCCTCTAGGTCAGAATTGTTAAAATTTGAATTTTAGTCAACCTTTATTATTGATGTATCTTTCTTGTGGGAATGTCAACTGAATCTGGAACTATAGGATATGTGCGAAATGTGATATCTAATATGTTATTATCGGTGGTCTATTGGTGGCGGGAATTTTCGAATTTTATTTATTGTTGTTTTTTAAGAATCTATGAGTTTAAAAATACTTCTTCTGTCGAATTCTATATTATCATTAAGTAAAAATTGGTTGTCTTTATTTTTTAAAATTTCTAGTTGTTCAAGTAATATTATTTTATGGTAGTTATTTTCTTTATGAAGTATTTTCAGATTATTTAATGTGATATGATGTCCGGTATCGTTTAAATGTGTGCCTAAAGCGGAATGGGGTTGATTTCTTTTATGTTCTTTGAATCTTTTTTCTACATTACGAGTTGTCATTCCTATGTAAAATGAAGGGCAGTTTGTGCATGTTATCTCATAGACTCCGCTGGATTGTTCAAGTTTAGATTTCATTTTATTATTAATCAGTATATCTGCTATTGTTCTGTGTCGTTTACTTGTTAGTGTGTAATTGTATTTCTCTAAAGTATGTTTTAATTTTTCATGTAGATGTATTAACCATCTTCGCGGATCTAATTTCAAGATTGCAAAGAAACCGTTTAAAACCACCAGCTGGATGAACTTTCCGTCTAATAGAGTTTTCGACACTCGGAATCGTTTCTCGAACGAAGTCATGAACATATACGGCCGATGGAGAAGAAGTTCTCAGTTTGATTTTTTTCACTAGCATACAAGGTATAAAATTTCTTCTGTGTTGAGTGCATAGGTTCGATCTCCACTCTTTTCGTAGTATAACAATAATAATATTTCAATCTCCTTTTAGGATGTCTGTAAATTCAACATTTGCATTAGAGATAACCATAATTTTGGCCGATCGTCAACAACACTACGAATGCTGGGATGAAATTGGTTGAATAGAAACCAATTGTTGCGTGTACATGATTTGAGACAAATTCAATGTAATCTCGTTGTACATTGTAGCGGTAACAGCTGTAAACTATCCGGAATTTGATAAGCATAATTAAATAGAAATGCATTTAATTTGCTTCCTGCGTACAGTCGGTAATTCTGTTAATCAACAGAGCAAAATCAAATTATAATAGCCATAAATTACAATTCGGAGCAGTTTGCAGGTATTAAAACTTTGTTGCGAGCGTTGCTTTTCGATGCCTGAAGGGCAAGATGAATATCAGAATCCCTCTAGGTATTTATAGCACTGTGCGTGATCACAGTATTGGTGAAACTTAAACAGGGTCAATTACGATGGTATATTGATGTTGTGAAGTTTGAATTGGTAATATAAGTTTCCTTGTTTTCTAGGCGAATTTGAAACAGCTATCAAAGTTCAATTTTTCATGAAAAAAGAGTAATTTACTTTTTATATATTGGTATTCAGAAGAAGAGCGATTGCCGATTTTCGCCATGTTCACTTTTTTCGAAGAAAAAAGAATTTGATTTATCATGTCGACTTCAATAGATTCTAAGAGTGTTCATTCATATTGCTGATTTCGAATGTCCAACATCATCTATTCGTATACCCTTTTCACATATGTATCATCGAAAACCCCCTGTTCGCCATGTAATAAATGTTTGCGGTTGGTACTATGCTTATATAATCCATCTAGGAATGATTGACATCCCAGGCGGCTTTGAAAAATCGATATTAATTTGGAACTGGTTTGTTCAGTAATTTTTGATTTGAAGAAATCAGGTTGGTGTTGGAAATAGCACTGACAAAATATATTCGAATTTTGACAATTTGTTCTGCTTGTTTTGATCAAACATAATTATTTTGATCAATTTTGAACACTCTCAGCTGAAATGATCTTTCAATTGTGAGATGGAATAACAAGTTCAGATTTAAATATTTGCCAAATTATAGTATCAATAGAGAAATAAATAATTATTGTGACATTCCTCAGTCATATTTGATATCAATAATGAACTCCACAAACTAACAACCAAGAGAAAGCTGAGTCTACACGTTCAGGGCTAACTTTGTCAATCATTGTTGGATGTGATTCGTTACCAGACATATTGTGTACCTCATTCTCTAGATTAAATTTGCAGAAAAATGTAAAAAGCCTATCTTGTCGTTGACGTGAGTGAAATTCTTAATGATCAAATGAATTATGGCATTCGAATAAATCCAGAAGGAATCAAAGTTATCGATTGTTTTCTGAGAACAGTTAAATATAACAAACATTGTCAAAGAGTAAGAGAAATTACTTTTATGAAATTCAGAGTGTTTCCTGGAAACGGTTGGCGAATGCTTGCCGAAACATTGAATGAAGAAGTATATATGATGGAGATAATATACCGATGAGATTATCTAGGTCATCTGATGAAATTGACATTTACATTCATTCTACTTACTATTTATTGAAAAAACTTCGAAAATAATCTCAACCGAATAAAACAGCGTCAACATCGATTCATGGTGCATAGAAAGTTGTAAGTATCACATGGGCTGAAAAGTCCCGGGCCTAACATATAGAGGGCGCTAGTTTTATTGCAGTAACCTTTTTTTCAGTTGATACCAACCTACATAAAATAGCTGTCGAAATTCCATGACATTCGATTCATTAGGTGGTGAGTTCTTGTGTTAAGAGTTTTTTTCCATTTTCATTTTCATAACAATGGATCAAAAACAATTTCGTGTTTTGATTTTACACTGCTTCCTGATAGGAAAAAGTACCGTTCAAGCAAAGCAATACCTTGATGAGTGTTATGGGGACTCCGCTCCATCAGAAACAACAATCAAACGTTGGTTTGCTGACCTCAAACGTGGTCGTAGAGACACCGATGATGCAGAACGCTGTGGACGTCCAAATGAGGTGGTAACACCAGAAAACATCAAAAAAAATCCACAAAATCGTTTTGAATGATCGAAAAGTGAAGATGCGTGAGTTAGCTGACATCGTGAAGATATCAAAAGAACGTGTTGGCAAAATATTACATGAACATTTGAATATGGAAAGCTCTGTTAAAAGTGGGTGCCGCGTTCGCTCACTGTCGACCAAAAACAAGAACGTGTTCATGCTTCTGAGCAGTGTTTGGCCATGTTTGAACGTAACCAACCGGAATTTTTGCGTCGATATGTGACAATGGATGAAACATGGATCCATCACTTCACTCCGGAATCAAAACGATCTTCATCTGAGTGGACAGCAACTGGTGAACCTTGTCCAAAGCGCCCGAAAGCACAACAATCTGCTGGAAACGTTATGGCCTCGGTATTTTGGGAGGTGCATGATGTAATATTCATCGACTATCTTGAGAAAGGAAATACCATCAACAAGGAATATTATATAGCGTTATTGGAGCGTTTGAAGGCTGAAATTGCACAGAAACGACCGCATATGGCAGAGAAAAAATTTTGTTTCATCAGGACAACGCACCGTGTCACAAGTCGATCAAAACAGTGGCAAAACTACGTGAATTGAACTTCGAATTGCTCCTTCATCCTCCGTATTCGCCAGCTTTGGCTCTCAGCGACTACTGGCTGTTCACAGACCTGAAGAAAAAATGCTCGCCGATAGGAAATTTCGCACGAATGAAGAGGTTATTGCTGAAACTGAGGCCTATTTTGAGGCAAAAGATAAATCGTTCTACAATAGTGGTATTGAAATGTTAGAGTGACGCTGGAATGATTGCGTTGCTCTTGATGGAGAATACGTTGATGAATAAAGCTAATTTTGTCCCGTTTTCTAAGCATAAGCATTGATACATGGTCATTTTTGAGCAAGATTCTAATAAATGTGGTTAGTTATGTATAACAGTTGAAGTAACGGTTTTTGGTCAGATCTCAGTATTTTTGGGTCTTCTATTCAGAAAAGTTGAACTGAAATAACTCACAAAATGGCGGAAAACCTGCAATGTTCCTGATTTTTTTTCAGTCGTCAAGTTGAATTTTATTTCGATTTGAAGGTTTCAGATAGGGAATTGAGACTGTTCTAAGGATATTAATATTCGTTGCCAGGCAACGGTAGTTCACAGAGTTTGTCTCTCATTTAAATTTCACTGAATATAATTTAGCAAGTTGCTTTGCAACGAATATTAATAACCTCAAAACAGTCTCAAAATGCCCTAATTAATACCCTTTCCGTAGACCTCAAAATAAAAGGATATTTCAATGTCTACAAATTGTTCATTAATGACCCATTTCAATGCACACAATGTGCTATATTTTATGTGCAATACTCATGGCAACCGTAACAAAGTATTTGGAAACGAGAAATGTCAAAAGTCCACTGGAACATAGAAATATAGAAATTCCATGATGTCAAATGTCTGTCTTGTGCAAAATGAGAATGTATTTCAATAAAAAAATTATACAAAATCCATATTTGGGTCGTCAGAAAAATCTTGTAATCAACTCGGTTATCAATTTAGCGACTAATGGTCTCAAACTATTAACGCGTGAGCGGAGTGCGTTAAAATATCTTGACCATTAGTCGCTGTCTTTAATGAACTAGTTTATTAAATAACTATTTTGTCGGAATCGAGGGTTCGAGTCCAACCCGTTTCACTGAATTTTTTTAAATTTATCGATTATGTTTGGACATACCAATAATTCAATTATTTTGACTCTAAGAACCCAAACAATTTTTTTCATTATTTCGAAGGTCTAAAGAAAACATTTGAATGGCTCTAGTAAGGAAACCGTTCGATATTTTACGATTTGTTTTCATTTCGGGATAGATATCAAAAGAAATACAATTGTGAACAGTTTCATCCATATCGGGTAAAATTTTTTGACGCTGTTGATATGTGAGAAAAATTTGTGTTCAGCCTCAATTACACTCAGCCCTTCTTACTGCTAGTGAGCATTTGCATTCTGACGCAACATTTCCCTCGCGACCAAGTGTAGGCAACGACGGACAATGAAATTCCACAGCAACCTAGTTCTTTTTTTTTTCTCTTTAGTGGGCTCGCCCCTAGGGCATGTACCCAGATCATGGTTGTTTATTGGGAAACTTTACTCGAGACATGACACAAACATCCATGTCCTTGCCGGGATTCGAACCCGGGACCACTGGCATCTCAGGCCAAAGCGCTACCGCTGCGCCTCGGTGGCCGACAGGCAACCTAGTTAAATTTATTCACTTACAGCTGTTGACGCTGCCGGTCCTTTGACTTTGTACGAAAAACCGCCAATTCAAAGAGCGTAGAGCAACACGAGTGGCAACGTGAGGCAGCACAGAAGTGTAGTGATTAAATTATCGCGCTGCCCACTTCCTGCTCAATATTCTGCTCCCTGCCGTGAAAGTGAGCTGAGGGTAATCGAGGTGTGCGATTTTTGAAGAAAGTTTTCACAGATATCCCTAGAAAATTGTGTTCATCCAGAAAATAAAGTTCAATTTGACAACAGAAAAAAAATCAGGAACATTGCAGGTTTTCCGCCTTTTGTAAAATTTTTTCGGAATTCGCCAACTTTCTGAATAGAGGAGCCGAAAATACTGAGATTTGACCAAAAACTGTTATTTTAAGTGTAATACATAACTGACCATACTCATCATTATCTTGCTCAAAATCACGTTTAACACCCTGTATCTCGCTTATGCTTCGAAAACAGGATAAGGCAAAAATGATTCTTTATACGAATATATATGTTTGTCCAGTTTATGATGAAACACCCTTCATAATGAATTACATTGCAGAAAGAAAGATTTGAAGTTAGGAACATTTGAAAAAATGTAATGAATTATGGAATAACAACCGCATCTAACCACCTGGGAGAATTTGAATCAAAAGAAAGAACATTCGGAAATTCTGCATTTATTTTCGTTCGAGATCCTCACAATTACCTCAATAGAAACATAGTTGCTATTATTTTAAAAATAGTTTCCCTAGATATTAATTTCTCAATTCTAAACAGTGATAAACATTATAAATCAGCATTTCTAAGTCTGTCATAACTTTGGCACATTGATGTAAGCGGAAAGTTGACTTTTGCACTACAGCTCAGTATTAAAGGAGGCTAGATCTGCATTTATCTTATGATTTTCAGTCCAAGAGGTTCTTTGCGCAGGCTCGCAATGACCAGTTAACTAAGAAAACAGGAGTTTCCTCCTTTTCCCACAAAATCTACTTCCGTCCATTTCTGCTGACCAATTTTCATCATATGCTTCCATGACGACAATGTGCACTTACACTGGTACTGAGTACATGAGTCAGGGGGAAACGGCAAGGGCAGTCGCTGAACGCGGCGGGCGACAGCTGCCCCAACACACGCCGCTTGTTTTTGACGGACCGAAGCAGTGGAGTAGACTTTTTGATCGACACCGGCGCTGACTTGTGCGTATTTCCGCGACGTTTAGTGAAAGGCCGACGGGTGAAAAACGGGTACGAGCTTACCGCGGCTAACGGTAGTGCGATCGATACTTATGGCTCAATTCCACTCAACCTCGGTCTCCGCCGTGATTTTGCGTGGAATTTCGTCATCGCGGAGGTGTCCAAAGCCATCATCGGGGTAGACTTTCTGACCCATTACGACCTCCTCGTGGATCTGCGCAACGGACGCTTACTTGACCGATCCACCAGTCTCAGTGTCACGGGACGGGACTCAAAGTGCGCGACAATCGCCGGAATTCGGACATCCGCGGGTGATACCTGCTATCACACGTTGCTCCAGCAGTTCCCTGAGCTGACGCGCCCCGATGGCGCTTGTGAAGCAGCTGTTGCAAAACACCGTACGGTGCATCACATCAAACACCACACCAGGACAACCCGTCTCACAGAAGCCACGTCGCCTAGCCGCGGACCGCTACCTCGCCGCTAGGAAGGAATTCGAGTCTATGCTACGATTGGGTATTTGTCGCCCATCGAAGAGCAGTTGGGCTTCGCCACTCCACATGGTGCCAAAGAAGGGAGACGAATGGCGTCCTTGCGGAGACTACCGAGGACTAAACGCGCGTACTTTACCGGACCGATATCCAGTACGCCACATCCAAGACTTCGCCCAAACACTCCGTGGAAAGTCAATTTTTTCCACCATTGACCTGGTACGAGCGTACCATCATATCCCGGTAGACCCTGAAGACGTGGAGAAGACAGCCATCACCACTCCGTTCGGATTATTCGAAATTCCGGCAATGAGTTTTGGACTATGAAACGCCGCCCAAACATTTCAGCGGTTTATCGACGAGGTTACCCGGGGACTCGACTTCGTCTATCATATATTATTGACGACCTACTTGTGCCTCCTCGTCCGAAGAAGAGCATCACGAACATCTTCGCATTCTTTTCGAACGTCTTCAGCAGTACGGAATTGTCGTCAATTCGCGAAATGTTGCTTTGGCGCTAAGGAAGTAAAGTTTTGGGTTCCTGGGTACTAGATCTGGTGATGGAACGAAACCACTTCCCGAGAAAGTCGCTGCCATCCGCGAATATCCTAAGCCAACAACAGCAAAAGATCTCCGTCTATTCCTGGGCATGTTGAACTTCTACATGCGTTTCATGCCCGGGACGGCTAACACCCAGGCGCCACTCAATGACCCGCTCCAGGGAAACATAAAAAAGAAGACACCAGTGAATTGGAACGACTACGCTGATGCCGCATTCGCCGCTGCAAGGAAGAACTTGCAGAAGCGACACTTCTGGCACACCCCAAACTTGGCGCCGAGGTCTCCTTGGTTTGTGATGCGTCAGACCACACCATGCAGGCAAGCCGCACTACACCAACGGGTTGGCAACGAGTGGGAACTACTCGGTTTTTTTCGAAGAAGCTGGCTGGCGCTGAGTGCAAGTACAGCGCCTACGATCGGGAACTCCTGGCCGTATACAAGTCGGTCAAGTACTCCGACACATTGTTGAAAGACGTCACTTCTTTATTTTAACTGACCATTAAAACCGCTAACCTTCGCCTTCAGTCAAAAGTCCGATCAATGCTCCCCACGCCGCTACCGCCACCCGGACTCATCGGGCAGTTCACCACAGACACGGCATATATCCGGAAGGGAAAACTGTCGTCCCATGCACGAGCGAGTCCAGTGAGGACGAGATCGCAGAACTCACTCGACTTCGAGGCCCTCGCAGCATCCCAGCAATGTGACCCAGAGCTACAAGAGTTCCGCCAGAAGCAAGACTCTGGCTTACTCCTGCGCCAAGTCACGATACCCGGATCAAACGTTGCCGTCTGCGACATATCCACACAAAGGTATACGACCCTTCCTGACAGCTCCATTCCGGATACCAGCTTTTGACGCCATCCACGGTCTGTCCCATCCAGGCGCCAAGGCCACCACAAAGCTGATGAAGCAACGATATGTCTGGCCTCCATCTCCAAAGATTGTCGAGCATGGTCCCAAGTCTGCATCCAGTGCCAGCGGTCAAAAGTGTCACGACATTTTCGTCTCCGATCGGTAACTTTTCACCGCCGTCGAGACGTTTCGAAACATGTATATACATCGACCTGATCGTGATGCCATTTTCCAACGGATATCGGTATTGCCTCACCTGCGTAGATCGATTTTCTCGATGGCCAGAAGCGATACCGCTCCAAGACACAGGACAGCAGAAAACCATCGCCCGAGCATTTTACGCTAACTGGGATGCCAGGTTTGGGTCCCGCTGCGGGTAAACTACAGATCAAGGACGTCAATCAGGTCCTACCTATTCCGCTGCTTGAACAAGCTACTACTGGGGACGGACCACCTGAGAACACAGCATACCACCCGGCCACCAACGGAATGGTCGAGCGACTCCACCGTCAGCATCAAAGCTTCCATCAAATGTTTGGATTTCCGACACGTGGGTTCACACACTACCCACTGCACTACTGGGGATCCGCGCCGCTTGGAAAGAAGAATCTCCAATCCACTGCTGCTGAAATGATATACGGAGAACCACTCGTCTTCCTGGCGAGTTCCTTGTTTCATCGTCTACCATGAACCTGGATAACTCGACGATTTCGTTCGGGACCTGCGCCAGCACTTTCAGGCGCTCCGACCAGTCAGCGGAACCAGACACGGTGAGCGAAAGATCTTCGTCTTTAAAAATCTCGCCACCCGATCCCAATTTTTGTAAGGCACGTCGCCTTTCGGCGCCGCTCCAGCACCCCTACGATGGACCATTCGAGGTGGTTTCTCGTGCCGAAAAACACTATACCCTCCGAATTCACGGTACCAACTTCCGGTCTCAATCGACAGGCTGAAACCAGCCTACATCGTGGTCAACGAAAATTCACCGGAA